>LR812539.1:53883678-54018678 GCA_903798195.1 Danio kyathit
AACATGCGGTACAGGTGAATTGGGTAGGCTAAATTGTCCGTAGTGTATGAGTGTGTATGGATGTTTCCCAGTGATGGGTTGCAGCTGGAAGGGCATCCGCTGCGTAAAACATGTGCTGGATAAGATGGTGGTTCATTCCGCTGTGGCAACCCCGGATTAATAAAGGGACTAAGCTGAAAAGAAAATGAATGAATGAATGAATAATGAATTTACGAAGCCAACTTTACTGTAATAATTTGGTATTTAACTTCGGCGCCGTCCCCCCTCAATTAAGTTTGGTTTTTGTCCCTTCATAAGAAAAATTATGTTTAATTTCTTTAAACGCTTTAATTTTACATTTTTGAAATTCAATTTAATTTTCAGACCAAACTTTGCGCGTTTCGAAAAGTGTGAATTTAAATACAGAAGTGCATTGCCATTTTATATCTCTAAATTAATTGAGCTACTCGTGTGCTTCCATATTCACATGTCGTCAGTCTGGCTTTGGGACTGGAGAGATGTGCACTCAAAGCATGACTTTTGCTGACTGTTTAATCTACTCATTTAAAATGCGTTGAATCAACACAATTCTTGAAGTTTTTGAGGGGACGACTTAAATGTTTTAAGTTAAATCACCTTAAATTTGTAAAAACGATTAAGTTAACTTAATTGATTTGTGTTGACACAATTGTGTGGATCCCAGCATTTTGTACAGTGTCTAATCCAGCAGTTTCTCCAATCTAATGTGTGTCCAGCAGAGAGCAGCAGTTGTCAAACTAAAGCACAGGAGGAGAATCTGGGGGTCTTAACACGTCCACAGCGATGTTGCATCAGACCACGCATGATAAATGACTCAGGCAGGGTTACCTTGGCACTTTTTTTATTGCAATAGCTCTATTACAAGCAAAACCCAATCTAATAAATATACACGAAAAACAAAATATAAAAATGTAGAAGTGACCAAATGAACCAAAAATAATCATAATAATCTCAAACAGCCTCATCCGTGAACCCAAACGAGGAGCCGTGTAGCATGTGGACGAGAGAAGGGATATCAAAAATTACAATATTTACAAAAGGAAGACGGCGCTGATAATGGTTTGCTTCAGTCATTATTATCAACCCAATCACAAGCTTTCAGCATCACTGACCAAATGAACAGCAAACTGCACATCTCATTTTCATTTTGTTGTTGTTGTGTTTTTTTTCCGTCCATCTCTTCCTTTCAGTCATTGTAAAAGGCAAACAACTCGACACAAGTCCAAACAATATCAGTATCCCCAAAATATAACCTCAGTAGAGCCCCTAGTATATATATATTTATATATATATATATATATATTAAAAAAAAACACAAGTCTGATTATTTCCCCAGGCTGTCACGGTAGTTATTGTGTATAAAAAAATCCCCAAGAAACGGTATACTACTGTTTTTTTTTTCCATTTCACATTTTACTTACATTAAAGCAACGCAATATCATGACACAATAGCATGACACAAAAGCTAGTCAAATAAAGAGAGCGGCTGCTCGATGCGCCGCTACCCAAACCTATGGAGAAAGTCACCGACGTATGGTTTCGTTCGGACTACTACTGTAAAGCTTACACATCTTTACTACACAGCTTTCAACCACAACCACAACCTCAAACCCAAAAATCTCTTCATATAAAGCTTCCAGGTAACAAGCCAAAAAGGGACTAGGAACTCTTCGTTTTTAACCAAAAAATAAAGGCCCGAGGGGGGGAAACATTGTCGGACATTAAGAATCGTAGAAATCTGATTTATGGCAATTTATGCAAATTACATATATTATTTATATGTCATATATTGCAATAATGGCTTATATATATTTTACATCCATCAAAAATACAAATATATATAAATATATATATATATATATATATATATATATATATATATATATATATATATATATATATATATACACACAATATATATATATATATATAAATATATATACATTTATATATGTACATATATGACCATAATATATAATTTTGCACTTAAATATATATATATATACACACACACACACACACACACACATACATACATACATATATATATATATACATACATACATACATACATATATATATATATATATATATATATACACACACACACACACATACATAGATACATACATACATATATATATACATACATACATATATATATATATATATACATACATACATATACACATACATATATACTCCATTAGATGTAAATGTTCATATATATAGCCATATAAATGTATAGCTAGTATATTTGAACATATACATGTTCAAATATATTAGCTATACTTTTATATGGCTATATATATATATATATATATATATATATATATATATATATATATATATATATATATATATATATATATATATATATATATATACTTCGTTACATATATATGTTTATATGTGACCATAATATATCATTTTGCGCTTAACTATATATACATATATATACTCCGTTAGATATAAATGTTTATATATATATATATATATATATATATATATATATATATATATATATATATATATAGCCATATAATGTACTGTATAGCTAATATATTTTAACATATATAAGTTCAAATATATTAGCTATACTTTTATATGGCTATATATGAATATATATATGTAACGGAGTATATATATATATATACACACACACACACACACACACACACACACACACACACACACACACACACACACACACACATATATATATAGCCAAGCCTGAAATATATATTTGAAGATATACGTACAAGTTTATAATTCGATTGGTTGAACAAATATATAAGCAGCCATTTTTGCAATATTTTTAAAATCGTCTCACATATGTAATTTGCAAGTATTTCCATAATATTTCCAAAATAAAATTTACACTGAACTCCCCCTCTTCGCGAGTAATATATACGTACAAATAGCAAACGCTGAGCGTCACCACACTGGATTCAATAAATAAAGACCATCAATAAATAAATAATCAATAAATTAACAAAAATAGAACGTACCATGTAGGGAATGCAGAAGTAGCACTACGTTATCCTGCTATAATCTGGCAGTTTGTAAGACTAGTAGTGAAATGGAAGTAAATAAATAAATAAATAACCACGAGAAAATAGTAAACATCAGTGTTTTGGCTACATCGAGGCCTAAAAAACACTCTGAATTGATGTAAACAATGCGGCGTTGCATTTTTTCCGACAGAAAAGGTTGTGGAAATAATAGTATTTTGCATCTCAATACTTGATTTTACACGAATACAGGCAAGGCTGAGAGGATTTCGTGAGTGTTTTTCCCAATGGCGTGAACAGGAGGTAGCATCCAGTTAACTCCGAAACACAGTCTCCACTACAAAGTGCTCTTTTTTTTCGACAAAAGTTCTTTGTTTTGAAGCATCGTACTTTTGAATATTTCCCAATATTTCCTCAATTGCACAAACACTCATAAGAGGGCGCTGCAAATAAAATGAGTTTCTCAGCTAAGAGCTTTTGGCTCGTTTTTAGTACAAATATCGAAATATTCTTAAATCAAGAAGCGTTTTCTAGACTAGTAAAAAATATTGTTTTGTTTTCAGAATAACTAAAAATTAAGTGGGTTTTTCCTTAAAACAAGGTCAACAATCTACCAATGAGGTAAGACAATATTCTCATCTCACAACTGAATACAAGATTATTTATCTTACCTCACTGGTACATTATTTTGCTTATTTTAAGGAAAAACTCACTTGATTTAGACATATTACTTCCGAAAACAAGATAATATGTTTTGCTTTTTCTAAAAAATGCTTCTTAATTTAACAATTTCTACATATTTGAACTAAAACAAGTCCAAAACTCCAAGTAAAAAAAGCATTTTTTAGCAGCAGGGACGTTTTCATGCAGCGAAAACACCATGTGAGATTATTCCATGACTGTACACTACAAAATAAACCATGACAAACATGAACTCTTTTACAGTGTGTTCAGTGTGTCTACGCAACCCCTGATACAAAACCAAAAAGTCAATTACGCTATACAAAATAATCATGGCCAACATCTCGAGGAGTGATGCGTGATGGGAAGGTACCGCAAAGCACCTGGCTCGTTGTACAAAAAAAAAAAACAATACTCAATATACAAGCTTCTCCTATTTACACGGATCTCTCCGATGTTGCGTGGAGAAACACAAACCTGTAACCTAAGAGCTATGATGCGTTTAATATCACACACACACACACACACACAAACGAGAAGTGCTAGATATCTGAAGCTCACAGTTCTAATTTAGCGGACCCGCTCTAGTAAACAAGACCCAAGACAAACATCATCATCATCATCATCATCATCATTCAGACAGAAACCAAATCAAATAAAAATACGGACAGATGAAACCGGTTTTTGAGGCAGTTATGTGGGAAATACGGAGGTTGTGCAGTTTCTCAGTCTTGTTGTTGGAGGTCTGAGGATGGTTTTTGTCCTCTTGGGCGGTCCAGAGTTCAGTGGATTCTCCATGTCCTGATTCCCCTTCGGGCACCAGCTTCATCCGACTCACTCAATCTGCAAGGGCGAACACACGCACACACACAGATCGCACGTTACTAGATGCTTAATGCATTATAATGTTAGCATTCTGTTAGCATTCCTGCAGCCCAAGACAGTAGAGGTCATGGGGTTTGACTTCCATGCAATGACAAAGCGCACTGATTTCATACAACAGACATCAATCTATCTGCGTTAATTAGGGCTGCATCATATTGGAATTATCTAGCATTGCGATACTATTTTATTTTGCGATATATATTGCGACATGAATACAATTTCACCACATGACTCGATATCAATATTTGGAAAGTACAGGCAGTGCAGAATTATTAGGCAAATGAGTATTTTGACCACATCATCCTCTTTATGCATGTTGTCTTACTCCAAGCTGTATAGGCTCGAAAGCCTACTACCAATTAAGCATATTAGGTGATGTGCATCTCTGTAATGAGAAGGGGTGTGGTCTAATGACATCAACACCCTATATCAGGTGTGCATAAAGGTGGAGGTGGAGTACTGGTTTGGGCTGGTGTCATCAAAGATGAGCTTGTGGGGTCTTTTCGGGTTGAGGATGGAGTCAAGCTCAACTCCCAGTCCTACTGCCAGTTTCTGGAAGACACCTTCTTCAAGCAGTGGTACAGGAAGAAGTCTGCATCCTTCAAGAAAAACATGATTTTCATGCAGGACAATGCTCCATCACACGCGTCCAAGTACTCTACAGTGGGGCTGGCAAGAAAGAAGAAAAACTAATGACATGGCCTCCTTGTTCACCTGATCTGAACCCTATAGAGAACCTGTGGTCCATCATCAAATGTGAGATTTACAAGGAGGGAAAACAGTACACCTCTCTGAACAGTGTCTGGGAGGCTGTGGTTGCTGCTGCACGCAATGTTGATGGTGAACAGATCAAAACACTGACAGAATCCATGGATGGCAGGCTTTTGAGTGTCCTTGCAAAGAAAGGTGGCTATATTGGTCACTGATTTGTTTTTGTTTTGTTTTTGAATGTCAGAAATGTATATTAGTGAATGTTGAGATGTTATATTGGTTTCACTGGTGAATATAAATCATTGAAATGGGTATATATTTGTTTTTTGTTAAGTTGTCTAATAATTCTGCACAGTAATAGTCACCTGCACACACAGATATCCTCCTAAAATAGCTCAAACTAAAAACAAACTAAAAACTACTTCCAAAAATATTCAGCTTTGATATTAATGAGTGTTTTGGGTTCATTGAGAACATGGTTGTTGTTCAATAATAAAATTAATCCTCAAAAATACAACTTTCCTAATAATTCTGCACTCCCTGTACACAGTTGGTCAAATTGTACTATATAACTGTTTAACCCTATTTACAAAAAAGTGGAGTGTTCCTGTAAAATCCCAAAGTGTATTATGAAGAATAAAATCAGTAAAACACTTTAGTTGAAGCCGGATTAACTTACTGAAATAAGTTAAAGCAACATAAATATATTTGTTTTCTTGACTTTTTGTGGTTACATTTTAGCTCGTCACTTTCACTATCTTGATATTAAAGAAACACCTCACCATTTTTTTTTTGGAAATAAGCTCAATTTACCACTCTTCTGGAGTTAAACTGCTTAATTTTATCATTTTTGAATCCATTCAGATTATCTCTGGGTCTGGCAGGAGCACTTTTAGCTTAGCTTAGCATAGACAATTGAATTGGATTAGACCATTAGCATCTCATTTATAATGGCGAAAGAGTGAGTTTTGATCATTTTTATATTTAAAGCTTGACTTTTATTTTAGATACAAAGTTTAATAAGTGAAATAAAATGAAAAGTTGCTATTTTCTAGGAACTGTACTCTTATTATGTCGTAATAATCAAGGAATTTTGCGACCAATTGTACCAAATTATTATTGATTATTATGTCAAAATGAGAGTTTAGTTCTTAGCCTAGGAAATAGCAACTATTCATTTTCTGTAATCTTAGTACACAGTGTAACTACAGAAGAGTCAAGTTTCAAGTCACGTAGGAAAATCATCAAAATTCTTTGGAGATTTTTGAGCGTGCTAACGGTCTAATCTGATTCAATGATCTATGCTAAGCTAAGCTAAAAGTGCTCCCGCCAGACCTGGAGATTGACTGATTGAAAATAAAATGGTCAAACTGTATATAACTATATACAGCTGGTCAAACTGTACTATATAAATGTTTATATAGTACCTGTAAAATCCCAAAGTCTATTATGAAGAATAAAATCAGTAAAACACTTTAGTTGAAGCCTGATTAACTTACTGAAATAAGTTAAAGCAACATAAATATATTTGTTTTCTTGACTTTTTGTCATTCATTTTTTTACAGTGTAGCTTTTTCAGTTTACTATGGTGATATTAAAGAAAAACCTCACTCTTTTTTTTGGAAATAGGCTTATTTTACAACTCTCCTATGGTTAAACTGTTTAGTTTTAGCATTCTTGAATCCATTCAGATGATCTCTGGGTCTGGCGGGAGCACTTTTAGCTTAGCATAGATCATTAAATCGGATTAGACCATTAGCATCTCATTTATAATGAGTGAGTTTTGATAATATTTCTATTTAAAGCTTGACTTTTTTTGGATACAAAGTTTACTAATGGAAAAATATGATAATACGGTTAGGAACTATACTCTCATTCTGGCGTATTAATAAAGGTACTTTGCTGCCATACCAATTTATTAATTGATTATTACGCCAGAATGAGAATATAGTTCCTAGCCACATCAGCCTAGAAAAATAGCAACCTTTCATTTTCTGTCTGTCTCAGTACATGATGTGACTACAGAAGAGTCAAGCTTTAAATAAGGCATTTTGAGCAAGATGCTAATGGTCTAATCTGATTCAATGATCTATGCTAAGCTAAGCTAAAAGTACTCTCGCCAAACCTGGAGAATGGCTAAATAGATTAGAAATAGTCAGACTGTTTATAAATGTATACAGTTGGTCAAATTGTACTATATAACTGTTTAACCCTATTTACAAAAAAGTGGAGTGTTCCTGTAAAATCCCGAAGTGTATTATAAAGAATAAAATCAGTAAAACACTTTAGTTGAAGCCTGATTAACTTACTGAAATAAGTTAAAGCAACATAAATATATTTGTTGTCTTGACTTTTTGTCATTAATTTTTTACAGTGTAGCTTTTTCAGTTTACTATGGTGATATTAAAGAAAAAAACTCACTCCTTTTTTGGAAATAGGCTTATTTTACAACTCTCCTAGAGTTAAACTGTTTAGTTTCATCACTTTTTAATCCATTCAGCCGATCTTCAGGTCTGGTGGGATAACTTTTAGCTTAGCTTAGCATAGATCATTGAATCGGATTAGACCATTAGCATCTCATTTCTAATGAGTGAGTTTTGATAATATTTCTATTTGAAGCTTGACTTTTTTTGAATACAAAGTGTACTAAGACTGACAGAAAATTGAAAACCTGATAATACGGTTAGGAACTATACTCTCATTCTGTCGTATTAATAAAGGTACTTTGCTGCCATACCAATTTATCATTAATTGATGATTACGCCAGAATGAGAATATAGTTCCTAGCCACATCAGCCTAGAAAAATAGCAACGTTTCATTTTCTGTCTGTCTTTATACATGATGTGACTACAGAAGAGTCAAGCTTTAAATAGGAAAATTATCACAATTATTTGGACATTTTTGAGTGAGATGCTAATGGTCTAATCTGATTCAATGACTTATGCTAAGCTAAGCTAAAAACAGGGTTTCTGCAGGTTTCTTTAAGTCAAATGAAAGAGTTTTTGAGACCCTTTTAAGAGCATTATGAATGAAATTTTAAACTTATACAGGGCTAAACACAAAGGATTTTTTCTAATGGCCCAGTTACTTCAGTAAATATTATTTGTATTAATGGAAGATCATGTAAAGGGATGTGTTGCTTTAGTTTTCTTTCCCTGCTTAGGGAATTTAATTAGGAAAATTTGCTGTAAAGATGTCTAACAGCTGTTGTGAATCTCTGCAATAAAGAATAAAATATCTCTTTGATTTTTTCTTTTCTTTTTTAAATATTTCCCAAATGATGTTTAACAGAGCAAGGAAATTTTCACAGTATGTCTGATAATATTTTTTCTTCTGGAAAAAGTCTTATTTGTTTTATTTCGGCTAGAATAAAAGCAGTTTTTAATTTTTTAAAAACCATTTTAAGGACAATATTATTAGTCCCTTCAAGCTAAATTTTTTTCGATAGTCTACAGAATAAACCATCGTTATACAATAAATTACCTAATTGCCCTAACCTGCCTACTTACCCTAATTAACCTAGTTAAGCCTTTTAATGTCACTTTAAGCTGTATAGAAGTGTCTTAAAAAATATCAAGTCAAATATTATTTACTGTCATCATGGCAAAGATAAAATAAATCAGTTATTAGAGATGAGTTATTAAAACTATTATGATTAGAAATGTGTTGGAAAAAATCTCTCCGTTAAACAGAAATTGGGGAAAAAAATAAACAGGGGGGCTAATAATTCTGACTTCAACTGTATATATATATATATATATATATATATATATATATATATATATATATATATATATATATATATATATATATATATATATATAGTATACTGTATATAGTTTTTAAGTTTTGAGATGGACTATTGGTGATTTGGAAGCTTTACTTGGACATAGGAAAATTAAGACCTGCTTAACCTACAACAAAATATTTTAGTGAATTTAAGATTTAAGGCTTAAAATTTTGTTTTTGAAATTTAAGACCTCGCAGACACCCTGTAAAAAACACCCACCAGACCCGGAGATCAGCTGAAGGGATTAAAAAATGAGAAAGCTCAACTGTTTAACACTAGGGGAGATGTAAAATGAGTATATTTCCAAAACAAGTGGATTGTTTTTTAGAAATCCCAAAATGTATATATAGAGAACATTCAGTAAATCACTTTATGGCAGAGTTTGAGTGGGACCCAGATATGTTTTTACACCCGATGCTACTGGTTATATTTTTTTTAAATATCCTATTAAATTTGCATAATCATAATTCTTATATAACATTTTCCCTCTCTTAAGTTTATAAAAATAGTACAATATGAAGCGGCTAGAAAATATTTGCATCTCAAAGAAATCAGAGGATCAGATGCTGTTGTGTGTGTGTGTGTGTGTGTGTGTGTGTGTGTGTGTGTGTGTGTTTCTACATACTTAAAAGGAAGTTCACCCAAAAATGAAAATGTACTCACTATATACTCTATAATGGTTACAACACTGCAAAATGCTCTTCTTACTCAGAGTTTTAGCCTTGTTTCTAGTCCAAATATCTACAAATTCTTAAATCAAGAAGCATTTTCAAGACAAACAAAATATATTGTCTTGTTTACGTAAATAGTATGTCAAAATTAAGTAGGTTTAACTTTAAAACAAGCTAAATAATCTTGTTTTCGTTTTGAAATTTTGATATTTGGACTTAAAAACCAGGCAAAATCTCTAAATAAAAATCACATTTTTTTTGCAGCAAAAACTTTGAGCTTTTTTCTGTTGAACACAAAAGATATTTTAATTCATTTTCCTTCAGTTTAGTCCCTTTATTCATCAGGGGTCGCCACAGCAGAATGAACCGCCAACTTATCCAGCAAATGTTTTACACAGCAGATGCCCATCCAGCTGCAACCCATCACTGGGAAACATCCACACACACTCTCATTCACACACATACACTACGGACAATTTAGCCAACCCAATTCACATATATCGCATGTCTTTGGACTGTGGGGGAAACCGGAGCACCTTGAGGAAACCCACGCCAACACGGGGAGAACATGCAAACTCCACACAGAAATGCCAACTGACCCAGCCAGGACTCGAACCAGCGACCTTCTTGCTGTGAAGCGACAGTGCTATTCATACAATTTCCAAGATATATTTATGTGTTCAACCTAAATATGCCTGGAATAAGTCGAGATTTCAGTAAATGCTGACAGATTGTTTATTTTTTGGGTGAACTTCTTTTAAAGTGGGTGAGTTTTATACTCATAAGCTGAATTATTTCAACAAGTAAATGCTTTTTTTTTAAAATCTCATATGATATATCACCTCTTAAAGATGAGCCTTATAGGGAAAACAATGTTTAACCTTCATTTGCTTATATATATTTTGTCATTACTCATTCATTTTCTTTTAGGCTTAGTCCCTTTATTAATCTGGGGTCGCCACAGCGGAATGAACTGCCAACTTATCCAGCATATGTTTTACGCAGCAGATGCCCTTCCAGCTGCAACCCATCACTGGGAAATATCCATACACACTCATTTACACACATATACTACGGACAATTTAGCCTACCCAATTCACCTGTACCGCATGTCTTTGGACTTGGAGGAAACCCACGCCAACACGGGGAGCATACCTGCCAACATTTGTGGGCCATAAGGGGGAGGAGGAGGATGTATCTGTGTCCAATACTTTACAAAGACAAAGGGGGGTATCGAAGTGGAGCAACCGGAAGTGGTGCTTGTGGGGGATATGTCTGTGTCCAGCATTTTTTCAGAGGCTGGAAAAACTGAAAAGTGGGGTGGGTGAGCGGAGCGACCGGAAGAGGTGCCTGGTTGTACCAATCACCTGAGGACCGGGGGAAGGGGTTTATATTCCGGGAGTTTTCCAGGAATATTACAAACCGGGAAGTGGGTCTGAAATACTGGAGACTCTCGGGAAAAATGGGGGTGTTGGCAGGTATGATGGGGAGAACATGCAAACTCCACACAGAAATGCCAACTGGCCCAGCCAAGGCTCGAACCAGCGACCTTCTTGCTGTGAGGCGAACGTGCTACCCACTGCGCCACCGTGCAGCCCTATTTTGTCATTATCAACACTACATATCCATTCACAGTGCATTAACTTCAGTTTAAATACAACTTTAGATTTTTGCAATTATAATAAATGGAGAAATTAAATATGAAGATTCATTTATGCTGTAGTGATGTTGTTGTTGTTGTTATTTTTTAACATTAACTAAGGTAGTTAACCCATGTTAACCTTATTTTAAGTGTTGCTGCGAAGAAAAATCATTACAAAGATAGTTCACCCAAAAAATGATTTTAATCAGATTTATTCGCCCCCGTTTATTTTTTTCCTCAATTTCTGTTTAACGGAGAGATTTTTTCAACACATTTCTACACATAATAGTTTTAATAACTCATTTCTAATAACTGATTTATTTTATCTTTGCAATGATGACAGTAAATAATATTTGACTAGATATTTTTGAAGACACTTCTATACAGCTTAAAGTGACATTTAAAGGCTTAACTAGGTTAATTAGGTTAACGAGGCAGGTTAGGTATTTTATTGTAAAAGTGTTTTTTTCTGTAGACTATCGGGAAAAAAATAGCTTAAAGGGGCTAATAATATTGACCTTTAAATGGTTTCTAAAAACCTTAAAACTGCTTTTTATTCTAGCCGAAATAAAACAAATAAGCCTTTCTCCAGAAGAAAAAATATTATCAGACATACTGTGAAAATTTCCTTGCTCTGTTAAACATAATTTGTGAACCATTTAAAAAAGAAAACAAATTCAAAGGGGGGCTAATAATTCTGACTTCAACTGTATATATAAAAGATTGTGTCATCATTTACTCACCCTCAACCTATTTGAGACTCTTTTTTTCTGTTCAACACAAAAGACAGTATTTTGAAGAATGTTGGAAACCGGTAACCATTGACATCCAAAGTAGGAAATACTATGGAAGTTGATGGTTACAGGTTTCCAGCATTCTTCAGTATATCTTCCTTTGTGTTCAACAGAACAAAACAAAAACTCAAACTGAAATGATGACAAAATGTTCATTTTTGGGTGAACTACCCCTTTCACTTCAGACGATGTGAGTGCGGTGGTGTTGTTTATATCTATGTAGATGCAAGAAAAAAAGCTTTTGTCAGAAGCAAGAATGCATGTTTGATATATCAGGAACTCAAATCAACATTCAGAGAAAACAAAGGTCATCTCAGTGGAAGCTTTTACTTGACTGTCAAAACTGTGGAAGTGAGTATTTTATGCAAGTGGATTCCTTTAATATCATCCTTGCACATCAAAAATCTGTGCACGTTAAGTGCTCTAAACCCAGTGCTATCCAAAGTGCAAAATCAAGTTCAAGAAAATCAGTAAGAAAAAAAAAGAAAGGGAATGTCTTTGAAAGTAAACAGCAATAATATTCATATTTCTCACTATAAGAACAGCATGCCATGTCAAGCTGAAAGACAACTTAGCATAGTCTCTCCTCAGGAATGTACGGAGTTATACGATATATATAAATAAAGTGCACAATTCACGTTGCTTCACATCACATACGCAAATGGTTTGCAGAGAAATGAATCTTGAAGCTTTAACAGGGCTACTTGCTGCCACTTATCTTGTAGCATAAGGGGAGACAGAGATGCAACCAACCTTTTGAGGCATTGGCACGTCCTCCGGAAATGGAGAAGTCTATACCAGCGTAAGCGTCGCTCTCTTGGAGGTTGCTATGGGCTGGGCGTGGAGCGTCGTGTGTGACCCGGGCCACTTCTCTCAGGTCCAGAGCGATGTAGTTGAGGTAGCTGGATGAGGTGTTCAGAGGCGTCCCACCCGTGGCGGAGTTTGGGGAGGCGTCCGGGTGCGACCACATGCTATCGAAGGAGCTGGAGTTCTGCCATCTGCTAGCTTCGGGGAGATTCTGATTGGCTGAGGGCCTGATTCCGCAACCACTAGCAAAAGTAGCCGGCGAGGGGATGAAAGTCTCCGAACTGTGCCGCCTCCGCCCCTGCGGGTCCGCCCTGATGACTTTGGGCTCCGTGTGAGTGAACGGCAGTCGCTCGGAGATGCAAAGATGCTGCATGGTTCTTAGGGGAACATCTCCGCATTCACCGTGCACCTTTTCAGGATCTAAATTAGTGGGGGTCTGTCCGTATGAGCACCCTAAGGGGCGAGCGTAATTGGGGGGATTCCACGGAGCAACGAGGGAGTGCCGCGGAGGCCGGTCCTTTAGGAGATTATCCATGTTTAGACCCAAATAATCATGGTCTGGAGAGGAGCAACACATCCGGTAGCAGGGCTGAGAGGGTGGAGGTGTGGAGGGCGAGTCTGCGGAGGGTGGAGACACAGCGGGGTGAGCGAGACGAGGACCAAAGTCCATGTGAATATACTCCCCGGGACTAGGAGGACTCATGGGATCAGCTGGAGACATGGGAACGTATTCTGCCTTTTCGTGCTTTTCTCGTGACGGGGCTTTGTAGGAGCGCGGAAGCGAGAAATATGAGGCCTTGAGGGATTCGGGTGAGGCTTGAGAAAAGCCTTCAGCTATTGTAAGCTGTGACATATCCATGTAGTCGTCGTACTCCGCCTGCTCCCTACTTGAGGGGCTGTCACTAGGGAGCATCATCATGTATCCGTACCGGTCCGACTGCTGCGAGGAACAGGGGTGAATGTCCAGAGACGCAGGGTGGTTTGCTCGGGGTTGCATAGGGGTGTAATCTGCATTAGGAGAAGAAGCCATGCTGTAGATCATAGGCATGTAGCCGTCGTCTTTTGGCAGTTTCTTCTGACACTCAGAGCTGAGCAAGGGAGGCTTGTTTGGGTGATGTAACTCAGAGTAAGACTTATAGGCTGACTTCAGCAGGCACGAGCAAACCTGCTGTCTTTTAGACTCCAGGGGTTCATCAAAAGACGACGAGGTCTGCGTGGCTTTCTGCTGCGTGATGCTCAAGCTGCCGCCTAGCTTTGGCTTGGACGAGTGTGCCAGCTTTAGGAAAGTCCTCTCCATGTAACTGCTCTCCTCCTCGAACGTCCTCGCCCCATCTCTGTGCCAATCCATAGTCATGTACTCAGTCAGCCTGTAGTCGTCCCTAATCGGCGGGGTGCTGCCGTGGGATTCAGGTGTGGTACAACTTGCGTGAAAGTACCTGAAGTCGCAGGGGCTGGGGCAGAACTCGTCGGAGGAGTTGAAGCCTCCGTCACTGGGGGAGCCACAAATGGAGGAGCTCGAGGGACGAGTGTGTGTATCTGATGCCGAGCCGTGCCCACTACTGCTGGACACACTGATGGGGCTGGTGGCGGACAGGAAGTGAGATACGGGAAGTGATGCGGAGCGGGTGTGGTGGGTCTGATTGGGTGATGCATGAGCGCAGCAGCTGCCGCTTTCCTCCCGGCCCACACTGAGAATGGGGGTATTGATGTGCACCAGGCTGCCCGTCCCAGAGCTGAGGGGGCGGTCCTGAGTGCCTTCGCCCTCGCTGGAGGTGCGGTATCGCTGACCCCGTCCTCTGCTTTTGCCTGTGGGCGGCGTGCCTGTCATTGAATCCGTTCTGGAGGCGCGCTGGAGCCCAGTTTGGCTTGGGGGGAGATTGCCAAGATGCCGGCGAGTCGTAATAAATGGCAGCGGATTTGAGCCAGATGACTGGCTTTTGCTCCTTGGCCTAAAGTCAGGAAAGGCCTTCAGAGCCTTCATAGTGTCTAGAATGGTCTCGTGCATGTTCTGCGCCACAACAGAGTCCTCGACTTGCACCCATATCTCACCAGGGCCGATGGAAGAAGAGCGGCCCACCTCAATAAAGAAGAAGCTCTCAGAGTGACCGCAGCGTCGAATGTTCATTAGCGGCAGGTTGACGGCAGGCGTCTCCGAGTTCAGCTTCACCAGGTGAATAGTCTTGGCGGAAAGGCACAGACGGTACACC
The DNA here is from genome assembly GCA_903798195.1 of Danio kyathit. Classification (NCBI taxonomy): domain Eukaryota; kingdom Metazoa; phylum Chordata; class Actinopteri; order Cypriniformes; family Danionidae; genus Danio; species Danio kyathit. The sequence continues at coordinate 53,898,900 of LR812539.1, forward strand.
CCCATTAAGTTTCGAGTCTGACCTAAGCCTTTAGGCTTGACGTTCACCTGCCACACCTCCTTAAAAATAGTTCCAGGCGAAATCGTCCCATAGCCATCATCAAGTTCGTCGTTGTCCAGCTGCCCCTTTTTCCCCTCCGTCATAAGTTCCGTTATGGACAAGTACCACTCTTCTTGCTCCTGTTCGCTCTCGGCTACAACAGCAAAGTATTCGTCTTTAGTATAAAGGGCAATGAGGTATTTGTTCTTAGCATCAGCCCTCTTGTTAACCGTAAAACACTGCGACAGATAAATCACCCTTTTGGCAGGGCACGTGACACCGGAGGCAGCAGCTTTGAGGGCATTGCGAAATTTCTTCTCGCTATCGTAATACTCCAAGCGGCTGGGCCCGAGGTTGCTGGGGCCCCGCAAGACGAAGAACCTCTTGTGGCCGTGCTTTTGCTTTCGCAGATAGCCACACTTCCAGATGTCCCGGTCCAGGCCACCAGAGCAGGCGGCGGCAGCAGCCAGGGCGGCAGCAGTGGTGTCAGCGCTGAGCACGCGGCAGAAGGCAGAGTCGTGCACCTTATACTGTAGGGCTGGCAGGTTCTTCCTCAGCACAGCATCCTGAGGGCTCTCATCCGGGAACAGATGGTGCACTTTAAAGTGGTAAGGCGGATGGTACCTCCTCTGTGGCTGGCAATGAGAGGAGGCTGATAAGTGCATGGGCAAACGGCAGCCGCTGTTATTGATTGAGGTGGAGGTGGAGGAGGAGGAGGAGGAGGAGGATGGAGGCTCCCCGGCAGCAGCACAAGAGATGCTGCTCGCGGATGTTTTCGTGACAGCGCGACGCGGTTGAGCCTCCAGTGTCAACATGACGCCGTGATTCGGTAAACGCGGCCGATCTTCCATGGGACAATGCAATGAAAGGTCACTTTACCTCCGCTTTACGCCGATGCACGGCCCATTTTGTTGGCTAGCTCGGATACAATTAGACGTTGCAGTAATCCGTGCTGCTGCTTCCCGATGTATCGCCCCGGTGAATGTTCAGCACGACGAAACGCTGCATCTTCGCGAAGCCTCCATCATCGCTCGCTGCCATTATAAATCTTTATTTGCCCGCTTCACTCATGGTGTCTACACATCACTACAGCCCAGCGAAAACATCACGTGACGCGCACGTCAGCGCACTGCGCGGGGTGAACGGGGTCAGCGGGCGCTCATGATTGGTCCGTTTGCTAAAAGATGCGGTGATTGACGTGCTTCCGAGCCAATCGGAGCCGTGGATCCAACAAGCGCGCCTCGCCGATTGGACAGGAGATCTGCCGTCTGCTTCTGTGTGCAGAGTCTGTGCTGAAATAAATATCTTTGTAAAGAGAATAAGGATGAGGGCGAGATGGCTTATTTACACGAGATACAGCGGCGCATCTTATTAATATCCAGAAGGATTTCAGCGGCTGAAAGAAGCCTAGTGCTTTATCAGTATACAGTTTGGACAATCATACTGATTCTTTCTCATTTTTAATATTCAAACCATTTCAGAACAATATCAGAGAATATAAAGGCATGTGGTGGCTAGACAACGCTAATGTTAAGCAAAACTGAAGCCTTATAAATGCTTATATACATATGATTTCAGATCAGAAACGAATTGATCTCCTAATTTATAAAAACAATATATGATTACACATATTTGATTAATCAATATATGATTACACCCTTCACAAATCTCACTTTTAATTTAAATAAATATTTCCTATACCTGTATGTTTCCGATGCTTTACAATATCAGGCTTTATTTTAATTTTAAATTTATTTGCTTGTTTATTTAACAGGGACGATACACTTTGACATTGTTATACAAAGACAACCGATGTTGCATACATAGGGCATATAGCATAAAGCTAATTTGCAGCCCTCATCCCTGGTTAGGCTTTACATTTAAAAAAATGAATAATAAACAAACAAGAATGAAACACAATACAACAAACATGTACAGTATATACAGAGCCACAAACATAAAATGTAAGTCAATCTGCATACTAAAGAGAAACATGACCAAACTGAACGAATAATACTTAAGTCACATTGAAAGATTTCACTTCACGGACAAAACTAGAAGTTCTGATTGTAATTTTAAATCAACAGGCATGGCATTCTATAGATGTGAACCTTTCACTAAAAAGGATGACTGACCCATAGTGGTTTTGCATCTGCTGATTCTACAATTCCCACTTACTGCCTCTCTAGTCTTTACCCCATCACTGTGAATTTATGTACCAACTCACAGACTACTTTAGAGGCAAGACCATGTATACACTTAAACGTGGTTTTTAAAAATTCAAACTTAAAAAAAAAAACATCAAAACTTAACAAGTTATATTTTGTAGGAATTTGACAATGGTGCCATTTTATTGGTTTCTGATCCATTACTTTTAAAGTTTGTTTGCAATGTAATGTGTATTTCTATAGCGCATTTATTGTGTATGGCCATACACCCAAAGCGCTTCACAATCATGAGGGGAGTCTCTCCACTCCACCACCAGTGTGTAGCATCCACTTGGATGATGCGACGGCAGCCACAGGACAACGGCGCCAGTGCGCTCACCACACACCAGCTATTGGTGGAGTGAAGAGACAGTGATAGAGCCAATTCGGGGGGATGATTAGGCATTACAGGCTGTGCATGCATTAGATTAGTCAGTACTGAAGCCAAATCTGGAGCTAATCTAACAAAATAACTTACAATAACAGTCCAAAAAATTGTAAAAAAAATATTATATATCAAATATAATATATATGAAGAGTTCATATGCAAAAACCTCTGAGTGCTGTCTGAAATTTCCATCGAAAATGAAATTTTTTCACAGCCTCTTTTGTTTATGTTGATATATTTCAACAGAAAAGGACTTATTCTTTGCCATAAAAGTGTTATTACTGAACATACACACAAGAGCCTGATAAAAATGGTCATTTTAGAGGACAATTTCAGATGGCATTTAGAGGTTTTTGCACATATACAGTTGAAGTCAGAATTATTAGCCCCCCTGTTAATTTTTCCCCCAATTTCTGTTTAACGGAGAGCAGATTTTCTCAACACATTTCTAAATATAATAGTTTTAATAACTCATTTTAATCACTGATTTATTTTCTCTTTGCCATGATGACAGTAAATAATATTTGACTAGATATTCTTCAAGACACTTCTATACAGCTTAAAGTGACATTTAAAGGCTTAACTAGGTTAATTAGGTTAACTAGGCAGGTTAGGGTAATTAGGCAAGTTATTGTATAACGATGGTTTGTTCTGTAGACTATTGAAAAAAAGATATAGCTTAAAGGGGCTAATAATATTGTCCTTAAAATGGTGTTTAAAAAATTAAAAACTGCTTTTATTCTAGCTGAAATAAAACAAATAAGACTTTCTTCAGAAGAAAAAACATTATCAGACATACTGTGAAAATTTCCTTGCTCTGTTAAACATCATTGGGTAAATATTTAACATAGAAAAAAAAAATAAAAAAATAATATATATATATATATATATATATATATATATATATATATATATATATATATATATATATATATATATATATATATATATATATATATATAAAATAAACCTATAAAAGAATAAATATATTTTTTTTATTAAATATATTTTAAAATGTCCAGGTATTTGCTAAAATATTTTCAAAATATCTATTTACATAAGTATATTTTCTAAAAATATATTATTTGTATATTAAAAAGAGCTAGAAAATATATTTGCCTAATTTTTTTCTATAACTTTATTGTCAATTCAACCACATGCACAGGACATACAGAGAATCAAAATTGCATTACTCACGGACCCTAGGTGCCTAACATATGATATTAATACAAAGACTAAATTTTTTAAAAAGAAATTACAATAAATACAATTATACATATAATATAATCTAAAAATATAAGTAAAAATAAACATTTGTAATCAATACAAATACACTTAAGGGCACATGACAAGGAATACAAACCAGAGTTGTGCAGATGCAAAACAGTATATAGTGCAAAAAGCTATATTATTCATTCATTCATTCATTCATTCATTCATTTTCTTTTCGGCTTAGTCCCTACATTTGATGACGTGTGCAGGTGCTGTAGTGCTGTCCCAATTCTTAGGGGTAAATTTTGAAGCCCTTCCCCTTCACACTCGGCTTTAAGGGGCCAAGAGGAAGGGGTAGAAGTACAATAATAGAATTGGGATTGGGCATATATAAACCCCATTGTCAGAACCGTACATTACACTATGCTCTCTAAGTTCATTCATTCATTTTCTTTTCGGCTTAGTCCCTTTTTTAATCAGGGGTTGCCACAGCGGAATGAACCGCCAACTTATCCAGCATATGTTTTACGCAGCGGATGCCCTTCCAGCTGCAACCCATCACTGGGAAACATCCTTACACACACATTCACTCATACGTTCATACACTACGGACAATTTAGCTTACCCAATTCACCACAGCATGTCTTTGGACTGTGGCGGAAACCGGAGCACCCGGAGGAAACCCACGCAAGTGCATGGGTTATGCATTTCTTTAAGTTTCTGAATCCATGATCTGTTGAAACATTTAAGTTTCCTTCAGCTTAATCCCTTTATTTATCAGGGGTCACCACAGCGTAATAAACCCCCAACTATTCCAGCATATATATGTTTTACACAGCGAATGCCCTTTCAGTCACAACCCAGTAGTTTATTCAATTCACCTATAGCGGATGTGTTTGGACTGTGGGGGAAGTCGGAGCACCCGGAGGAAACCCACGCCAACACGGGGAGAACATGCAAACTCCACACAGAAATACCAACTGACCCAGCCGGGGCTCAAACCAGCGACCTTCTTGCTGTGAGGCCACAGTGCTGACCACTGAGCCACCATGCCGCCCTGTTATATCTTACTCGGAAAAAGTATATCAAACGATTATCAACTCTATGCACATGCTAAAAATACATTTGGAGTCAGATATATTCGGTCAGTTTACTTTTGAAGCAAACATAACGAATAACAAAAGACAAAGTTGAAACATTATCAGTCATTTTTTAAAGTAACAACTATATATGAATTAAATAAGTGCACAATGAGTGTCTAAATATAGCAGTTCTCAGCGGTGTGTTTGCTCTTGAAGATACACTCACACACACAGACTGTAGAATCCTTCAAATATTAATACCACAGTCTGTATAAGCGAACAGTTTAGGAAACAGTTAGGTAAGACTTTTTTTGATGGTCACTATTGCACATTTTGTTGACTAAAAGCTGCTTAATATCTGAAGATACTGCTCCTTCAACAGACATTTAACTGACTATAAGAAACTGCAAGTACATGTCAGCTTACACTTAACCCCAATCTAACAGTCTACTTATAGACCATTTTGAGGGATGTAAACAAAAACAATGGTCCCAACGTATTTCCTGTTTTACATTTTTAATTTCTATAGCTTCTGAGAATGCAAAAAGAGCCACATATTAATAAATATTGTTATGATAGCTGTTTTAACATTAAGTTATGATTGAATTGCCTCTTGTTACAGTTATAAAATAGTTTAATAACAAGCAGGAAATGTTCATGGGCCAGTGACATGACCAGATTGAAATGGTCTATAATCTATTGAGAATTAGTTGGCATGTAGATGCAATGTAACTTAAATTCAACAAAATACATTAATGGGACCATCAAAATAAAGTGATACCGTATCCTTAAATGTGGATGGAGATTGAAAGTATTTATTGGGTAAAACACTCTAAAAAATGTTTAGAACATTGCATTCTCAAATAGTTTGACAGAAACACAGTGCTCAGTATAAACATCATTCATTCATTCATTTTCTTGTCGGCTTTGTCCCTTGCGGGGTCGCCACAGTGGAATGAACCACCAACTTATCCAGCACGATTTTACGCAGCGGATGCCCTTCCAGCCGCAACCCATCTCTGGGAATTTCCACACACACACATTCACACTCATACACTACGGACAATTTAGCCTACCCAATTCACCTGTACTGCATGTCTTTGGACTGTGGGGGAAACCGGAGCACCCGGAGGAAACCCACGCGAACGCAGGGAGAACATGCAAACTCCACACAGAAACGCCAACTGACCCAACCCAGCCGAGGTTCGAACCTGCGACCCAGCGACGTTCTTGCTGTGAGGCAACAGCACTACCTACTGCGCCACTGCGTTGCCCCAGTATAAACATCTCTTTTGATAATTAATTATTTGATCTATTTCTATTTATTTTGATCTATTTCTCAGGTACAGTGGCTCAGTGGTTAGCACTGTTTCTGTGTGGAGTTTGCATGTTCTGCCCGTGTTGGTTTTCTCTGGGTGCTCCGGTTTCCCCCTCAGTCCAAACACATGCGCTAAAGGTGAACTGAATAAACTAAACTGGCCGTAGTGTAAGAGTGTGAATGAGAGTGTATGGGTGTTTCCCAGTACTGGGTTGCAGCTGGAAGGGCATCCGCTGCAAAATACATATGCTGGAATAGTTGGTGGTTCATTCCGCTGTTGCGACCTCTGAAACAGAGACTAAGCCGAAGGAAAATGACTGAACGACGTTATTGGTCTTGAACAAATGATGAATAATAATATATTTTTTGCTATTTTTTTTATTTATTAAGTTTTACAGAAAGTAATATTGTGGTCAGCAAACTAATAAGTGCTGGTAATAACCAACATCTGACTGTCACAATCTTGCTACAGTATATATGTCTGAAATATTATTTACTAGTGCTGGGCAAAGATTAATCTTTAATTAATTAAAATTTTGACAATATATGTGTGCGTATTATATATTTATTATCTATATGTGATACACACACACACACACACAAATATAAAAACAAATCTATACAAAACAATTTTGCTACATAGATTTATTTGAGATAAAATAGATCATAATTTATATATATATATATATATATATATATATATATATATATATATATATATATATATATATATATATATATATATATATATATATATATATATATATATATATATATATCCCCTTTCTTCCCCATTCTGATGCTCAGTTTGAACTACGGCAGATCGTATTGACCATGTCTATATGCCTAAATGCATTGAGTTGCTGCCATGAGATTGGCTGAAGATAAATTTGCATTAACGAGCAGTTGGACAGGTGTACCTAATAAAGTGGCCGGGGAGTGTATAGGCTATCCACATGCATATATATATATATATATATATATATATTCTACCATGTATTTTTGTCCAGCACTATTATTTACATATAGACATCGGAGCTAAAACATCTGAACTTGAACCTTGTGTATTTTTTAGGGTAGCTCCTCCTTTTGTTTTGACCTTTTTTTTTTTTTTTACAGTCAATTTAAAACAGGTTAATTACTGAAATTAAGCATATTTAACATCTAAAAATCTTTACATTCCACAAAAGGTCCTTTATGGTCATTAAAATATTTTTTCACTGATATTTTTCTAAGAAACCAATATTTTTAAAGTATTATTCATTGAAAGGCTCTTTGCGGAAGGTATCCTTTATTTTTCTGAGTGTTTTCTCCTACCTAGAAAGTATATAATAACAAAAAATGCACGTGGATAGCCTATACACTCACCGGCCACTTTATTAGGTACACCTGTCCAACTGCTCGTTAATGCAAATTTATCTTCAGCCAGTCACATGGCAGCAACTCAATGCATTTAGGAATGTAGACATGGTCAAGACGATCTGCTGCAGTTCAAACTGAGCATCAGAATGAGGAAGAAAGAGGATTTAAGTGAGTTTGAACGTGGCATTGTTGTTGGTGCCAGATGGGTTGGTCTGAGTATTTCAGAAACTGGGATTTTCATGCACAACCATCTCTAGGGTTTACAGAGAATGGTCAGAAAAAGACGAAATATCCAGTGAGCGGCTGTTCTGTGTGCGCAAATGCCTTGTTGATGCTGAGGTCAGAGGAGAATGGCCAGACTGGTTCCAGCTGATAGAAAGGCAACAGTAACACAAATAACCACTAGTTACAAGCGAGGTCTGCAGAAGAGCATCTCTGAACACACAACACGTCCAACCTTGAGGGGGATGGGCTACAGCAGCAGAAGACCACACCGGGTGCCACTCCTGTCAGCTAAGAACAGGAAACTGAGGCTACAATTCACACAGGCTCACCAAAACTGGACAATAGAAGATTGGAGAAATGTTGCCTGGTCTGATGAGTCTCCATTTCTGCTGCAACATTCGGATGGTCGGGTCAGAATTTTGCGTCAACAACATGAAAGCATGGATCCATCCTGCCTTGTATCAACATTTCAGGCTGGTGGTGGTGGTGTAATGGTGTGGGGGATATTTTCTTGGCACACTTTGGGTCCATTAGTACCAATTGAGCATCGTGTCAACGCCACAGCCTACCTGAGTATTGTTGCTGACCATGTCCATCCCTTTATGACCACAGTGTACCATCTACTGATGCTACTTCCAGCAGGATAACGCGCAATGTCATAAAGCGCCAATCATCTCAGACTGGTTTCTTAAACATGACAATGAGTTCACTGCACTCAAATGGCCTCCACAGTCACCAGAGCTCAATCCAATAGAGCACCTTTGGGGTGTGGAGGAACGGGAGATTCACATCATGAACGTGTAGCTGACAAATCTGCAGCAACTGTGTGATGCTATCATGTCAATATGGAGCAAAATCTCTGAGGCATATTTCCACTATCTTGTTGAATCTCTGCCACGAAGGATTAAAGCAGTTCTGAAGGCAAAAGTGGGTCCAACCGCGTAGTAAGGTGTACCTAATAAAGTGACAATACATAAACATAATTATGCATTATAATGTAGCCCACATATCTGTCTTAATCTTACAAATGTATTTAAAGATAATATACATGAACAGTTTTGTGGACAAAATTAATGCTTATAATGTTTGTAATGTAAAGTGTATTTGTATTTTAATATGTCAAATAAGTATTGTCCACTGACTTTAATGTGTAATTTTATGCATAATTTAAAGAATAAAAAACATTTTAAAATATCTTCAGCAAGAAAGCAGTCACCTTAAATGATAATAATATTTTACAATTGTTTCCCTGTATGTTTGAGCAAATAAATGTTACCAGCCCCCAAACATGGTAGTGCATATTTTGCATTCAAATTTTGTTTCATTATTATTTACTTTATTTTAATTTGATTTGAATTAGGCTATTTGCTCACAGTCTTGTCACAACAGCCTAAATACAAAAATAATTCAAATATCTAATAATGTCTAAATAAATATATAATAGAAAATGTAAATATATAAGGAGAATATTCTAATAATGAATACCAAAAATAGCATATCAGTATGTCTGTTAGCGGGAAGTAGCCTAATATTATCATTAATTAAAGCTCAAGCAGTGATATGGGTAACAGTGCTAACCATTTCAAATCTTTATAAGTGCTGATTTGTGGACTTGAAAACTGGTTGAACCTAGAGTATAAACAGGAAAGAGCATTTCTTAAATATCAGAACTTGTCAACATCAGAGTCAGCAGAGGCCACTGTTACCACCTTGTGGACAAATTCATTACTACAAAAACAATTCAAGGTGAACGTCTTACCTGTGGTTGGAACATAAAAAATGTAATTAATAAATAAATAAACTGCTAACAGGTTGAACTTCAATGACCATCAGGTTCTTTTATTGTGAGAAAAAAAATAAGAAAATATAGTCCACTTGGAGGAGTGAAGGAAACGAGTGAGTAATTCAAGCGCTTTTCTTTGTTTTGCTGTTTGATACTTGATGAGATTTTAAACTTCTCGATCAGAACCTTTGAGTTCACCGAGTCAGCAGTTCTGATAGCAATGAAACAAAGTATTTTGATGTCTGTCATGTATACAAATGTTCCTTTAATTAAATAATATTTTATTCTGAAATTCACCGATAGGATTCATATGGCCGCCATCTTGTGGTCAGACGCGGAAATTATTTAGTGCAACCCAATGTAGTGATGTCATCGGGCCCTAGACATTTCCTGCTTGTTGTCAAACTATTTCTTAACAGTAACAAGAGGCAATTCATAAGATTATTCATCAATATTTGGACCTTTTTAATTTCTCGGAATCTATGGAAATTAAAAATGTAAAACAGGAAATATGTTAGGTTATTGTTTACATCCCTCAAAATGATATTTTCTAGATGTTGAGTGTACATTAGTTTTAAACTTGTTATTGGAGTGCATTTTGGGATTGATTCAGTGCACTTCAGAACGTCCACTATGGTTTTAGAAACCACTAAAAGTGGCCGCTCTATTTTAATGATCTAGGCGCAAAGTCTAAAGCACATGGTGCAAAACAAAAGCATTAAGGCCGTGTCCAAATCCACTTTTGTTATTTTAAGGATGGAACAATATGGTTTGCGCTGCGGTGCATTGTCTAACAGGGTTGTGCTTATTCTCTTAATGAGTTCTGGTTATGTTTTGAGGATAACATCTCAGCTCCCATTCTCTTTAAGAGTCAGTTGCGTCGTGCGATGGCGCATTTGCTATTTACATGGCGGACTTTATAAGTGGAAAAACTGAACGCTTCACTAGCGAGAAAACAGTTAAACAGAGCATCTGCAGCGCGAGGATAAAGAACGAGCCTCCTCCATTCAGCCTCTTTACTTTCTCTTTACTTTACTTTTACTCTTTACTTTACTCCTTTACTTTGGTGTAGTAAGGAAACGATGGAAACTCACTCCACTGAAGACATCCATCAGCCTACATATTAAATTTCATTTGTTAAGCGCAAAGATTTATTTTAAAACTATTTCTAAATTCAGTTCTAATTTCCAGCAAACAATTAAATGAACAATAACGAACTGTGGTCAAAAAACTGAGTTATATCCAAACACACGTCCTATTCTTATGCCCCATATGGTGATGCAGACGTCTCCAAAACCCCACAGGTGGACAAACCTAACTTTTTTATTTTTTATTAAAAAGATATAAATATGCATATAATAAATAATACTGCTAATAATAATAACATTATACAAATGCAGATTGTCACTAATAAACTGAAAAGCCCCCCCCCCGGAGGTGATGAAGGCATGGAGGCAAAGGTTTTTATTTTTATGTAGAAAATAATAATTTTTGTAATATTTTAATCCTTTAATTGGGTATTAATAATTGGGTATTGCTGTACATCCTGTGTGTATTAAGCAATATGTATGCGTTCACAACTAACACCTATACTAACAGTCAATTGCTCAGTCTATTTTAGTTCCTCAAAATAGCACCGTGTCAACAATGCGCCTTAACACACCTCCTTTCTAAACCAGCACACCCATGAGTCCACAAAGTAGCGCAAATAGATTTGCTATTACTATAAGTTAAACAATGTGGCGCAAAACGTGAAAATTAGGGTTGCGCTTGTCTGAAAATAGCAACAAATCTCGCCAAACATGTCTTGTGCCTTATTGCACTGGGTGTATGATAGCGCCCTTTAAGTGTATAGGGGCAATTTCGGATACAACCGCTAAAGTTTTTATTAGGTCTTTATTTTCTAAATGCAAATATTGTCACTGTTTTAGCTATAAGCTTATACTAGATACTAACTTACATTCTTAAAACCAACATACTGATACTAACATCTAAAAACCTTATATTAATTTCATGGGACATTTAAATGATACATAATAATAAACAATAAAGGTACAGATAAATTACAACTGTGTCATGCATGAATTGTTTTTGCAAAGAAATTTAATATACTGAACATGTGCAAATCTACAGCAGCGCATTTTTAAAACAGTCATTGATAAACAATCTGCTTCGGTAAGAAGGCAGGAAGCCCAAACACAACTAATTATATTTTATATATATGTTTTTATATTCAGTACAGTATGTGATAAACAGTAGTTTCTCTCTCAGGATAGATAGCGTCTCTCTTCTTAGAACATTTATATTTACATGAACACATAAAGCTATGTTTGAATATACAAATGTAAACCATTCTGTTATATTTACATGAACACATAAAGCTATATTTGAATTTACACATTGTTATTATTCGATACAATGAAAAACGCATTTCATGAACAACAGTCCAATCTGAAACAAAAGCAAATATCTACAAGCCAATTTTTTAACCCAGGCTCATTCTGATTACGTACCCTTGTATACATTTCTGGAGAGAGCAAAATACATCCCAGGAGCTACGTTTTCTTGCAGTTTTTGTTTTTGCGAATCGACCAGAGGCCGCTGTGTACACTTTTTCAGATTTCAAATTTTAATCTTCCATGTGAAGCTGCTTTGACACAATCTACATTGTATAAGCGCTATACAAATAAAGATGAATTGAATTGATTTGAATTTATCTCTGCGCCTGCTGTTCTCATGTAAATCCACCAGAGGCTGCTGTGTACTCTTTTTCAGATCTCAAATTTATCTCCACGCCTGGTGTTCTCACGTTAATCCACCAGAGGCTGCTGTGTACTCTTTTTCAGATCTCAAATTTATCTCCGCGCCTGCTGTGTACGCTTTTTCAGATCTCAAATTTATCTCCGCGCCTGCTGTTCTCACGTAAATCCACCAGAGGCCGCTGTGTACGCTTTTTCAGATCTCAAATTTATCTCCGCGCCTGCTGTTCTCACGTAAATCCACCAGAGGCTGCTGTGTACGCTTTTTCAGATCTCAAATTTATCTCCGCACCTGCTGTTCTCACGTAAATCCACCAGAGGCTGCTGTGTATGCCTTTTCAGATCTCAAATTTATCTCCATGCCTGCTGTTCTCACGTAAATCCACCAGAGGCTGCTGTGTACGCTTTTTCAGATCTCAAATTTATCTCCGCGCCTGCTGTTCTCATGTAAATCCACCAGAGGCTGCTGTGTATGCCTTTTCAGATCTCAAATTTATCTCCATGCCTGCTGTTCTCACGAAAATCCACCAGAGGCTGCTGTGTACGCTTTTTCAGATCTCAAATTTATCTCCGCGCCTGCTGTTTTCATGTAAATCCACCAGAGGCTGCTGTGTATGCCTTTTCAGATCTCAAATTTATCTCAGCACCTGCTGTTCTCACGTAAATCCACCAGAGGCTGCTGTGTACGCTTTTTCAGATCTCAAATTTATCTCCGCGCCTGCTGTTCTCATGTAAATCCACCAGAGGCTGCTGTGTATGCCTTTTCAGATCTCAAATTTATCTCAGCACCTGCTGTTCTCACGTAAATCCACCAGAGGCTGCTGTGTATGCTTTTTCAGATCTCAAATTTATCTTCGCGCCTGCTGTTTTCACGTAAATCCACCAGAGGCTGCTGTGTACGCTTTTTCAGATCTCAAATTTATCTCGGCACCTGCTGTTCTCACGTAAATCCACCAGAGGCTGCTGTGTACGCTTTTTCAGATCTCAAATTTATCTCCGCGCCTGCTGTTCTCACGTAAATCCACCAGAAGCCGCTGTCGACTGACTGACTGATTACCCGATCAATAACCCCACCCTCCCCCTTCCCTAAACCCAACCAATAGTACTTTAAAAAGCACTGATTGACCCGCTGGCTACATAATTCACGATCTCCAGAAACATATATAGGGCTACGTTTTCAGAATGAGCAGGTGTTGCATTTTTTTTTTTTAAAGGGATAGTTCACTCAAAAATAAAAATGCGCTCATCCTAATTCTAAAACTTGGCACTGTAAAAAAATCTAAAAGTAACTTGTAGCTTGTAACATGAAGGGGGCGTAACTTGTTATCGAGTTATCGAGTTCCCAATGAACCATGTCAGATGTCACAATGAGATGTTGTTGGCAAGATGGTGGAAATACTTACCAGAGAACATTTTTAGCGAATGTTTTCATGGGTTTTCTCTAAATTTATCCACAACCTATTCATGTGATTTATTATAATATTCATTCATTTCACAACTCTACTCGCTGACTTCTTCATCTGTTTTGTCATGACAGTTAGCCTACTCGGCGTCACCCAAATAAAGCGCCAATAACAGCCTTGGCTTAAGGGGTGTGATAGGTATTAACGTTAATAACTGTGATGATTGGGTTAAGGGTTGGGGTAGGTATAGACGTTAATAACTGTGATGGTTGGGTTAAGGTTTAGGCAAGGTGTAGATGTTAATAACTGTGATGATTGGGTTAAGGGTTGGGGTAGGTATAGACGTTAATAACTGTGATGGTTGGGTTAAGGTTTAGGGAAGGTGTAGATGTTAATAACTGTGATGGTTGGGTTTAGGGTTGGGGACGGTCTAGACGTTGTAACGATGATGGTTGGGTTTAGGGTTGGGTAAAAAGTAGATGTTAGTAAGGATGATGGTTGGCTTTAGGATTGTGATAGGTATTAACGTTAATAACTGTGATGGTTGGGTTAAGGATTGGGGAAGGTGTAGATGTTAATAACTGTGATGGTTGGGTTTAGGGTTGGGGAAGGTGTAGATGTTAATAACTGTGATGGTTGGGTTAAGGATTAGGGAAGGTGTAGACGTTAATAACTGTGATGGTTGGGTTAAGGATTGGGGAAGGTGTAGATGTTAATAACTGTGATGGTTGGGTTAAGGATTGGGGAAGGTGTAGATGTTAATAACTGTGATGGTTGGGTTAAGGATTGGGGAAGGTGTAGATGTTAATAACTGTGATGGTTGGGTTTAGGGTTGGGGAAGGTGTAGACGTTAATAACTGTGATGTTGGGGAAGGTGTAGACGTTAATAACTGTGATGTTGGGGAAGGTGTAGACGTTATTAAATGTGATGTTGGGGAAGGTGTAGACGTTAATAACTGATGTTGGGGAAGGTGTAGACGTTAATAACTGTGATGTTGGGGAAGGTGTAGACGTTAATAACTGTGATGTTGGGGAAGGTGTAGACGTTAATAACTGTGATGTTGGGGAAGGTGTAGACATTATTAAATGTGATGTTGGGGAAGGTGTAGACGTTAATAACTGATGTTGGGGAAGGTGTAGACGTTAATAACTGTGATGTTGGGGAAGGTGTAGATGTTAATAACTGTGATGGTTGGGTTTAGGGTTGGGGAAGGTGTAGACGTTAATAACTGTGATGTTGGGGAAGGTGTAGACGTTAATAACTGTGATGTTGGGGAAGGTGTAGATGTTAATAACTGTGATGGTTGGGTTTAGACTTGGGGAAGGTGTAGATGTTAACAACTGTGATGGTTGGGTTTAAGGTTGGGGAAGGTGTAGACGTTAATAACTGTGATGTTGGGTTGGGGAAGGTGTAGCTGTTAATAACTGTGATGTTGGGTTGGGGTCGGGGAAGGTGTAGATGTTAACAACTGTGATTGTTGGGTTTAGGGTTGGAGTAGGTGTAGACGTTAATAACTGTGATGTTGGGTTAAGGGTTGGGGACAGTCTAGACGTTAAAACGATGATGGTTGAGTTTAGGTTTGGGTAAAAAGTAGATAATAATAAGGATGATTTTTGAGTTTAGGGTTGTGGTAGGTGTAGATGTTAATTAACTGTGATGGTTTGGTTTAGGGTTGGGGAAGGTTTAGACGTTAACGATGATGGTTGAGTTTATGGTTGGGGATGGTGTAGACGTTAATAACGCTGATGGTTGGGTTTAGGGTTGGGGATGGTGTAGACGTTAACGATGATGGTTGAGTTTATGGTTGGGGATGGTGTAGACGTTAATAACGCTGATGGTTGGGTTTAGGGTTGGGGATGGTGTAGACGTTAATGATGATGGTTGGGTTTGGAGTTGGGGATGGTGTAGACATTAATAATATTGATGGTTGGGTTTCGGGTTGTGGACGGTCTGGACGTTAAAACAATGATGGTTGGGTTTAGGGTTGTGGTAGGTGTAGATGTTAATAACTGTGATAGTTGGGTTTAGGGTTGTGGTAGGTATTAACGTTAATAACTGTAATGGTTGGGTTTAGGGTTGTGGTAGGTATAGACGTTAATAACTGTGATGGTTGGTTTTTAGGTTTAGGGAAGTTGTAGACGTTAATAACTGTGATGGCTGGGTTTAGGGTTGTGGTAGGTATTCATTCATTTTCTTGTCGGCT
Source organism: Danio kyathit (assembly GCA_903798195.1). NCBI lineage: Eukaryota > Metazoa > Chordata > Actinopteri > Cypriniformes > Danionidae > Danio > Danio kyathit. The sequence goes on from LR812539.1 coordinate 53,914,882, forward strand.
TTGTCCCTTGCGGGGTCGCCACAGCGGAATGAACCGCCAACTTATCCAGCACGATTTTACGCAGCGGATGCCCTTCCAGCCGCAACCCATCTCTGGGAACTTCCACACACACATGCACACTCATACACTACGGACAATTTAGCTTACCCAATTCACCTGAACTGCATGTCTTTGGACTGTGGGGGAAACCGGAGCACCCGGAGGAAACCCACGCGAACGCAGGGAGAACATGCAAACTCCACACAGAAACGCCAACTGACCCAGCCCAGCCGAGGTTCGAACGAGCCCAGCGACGTTCTTGCTGTGAGGCAACAGCACTACCTACTGCGCCACTGCGTTGCCTGTGGTAGGTATAGACGTTAAAAACTATGATGGTTGGGTTTAGGGTTGGGGAAGGTCTAGACATTAAAGGGTTAGGGTTAGAGTAAGTTACGCCTCTACTACAAGTTACGCCCCCTTCATGTTACGCCTCTGTCTTGCAGTCCACAGACAGACCCTACTCAAAGAAACAGGTTTGGAACAAATGAAAAATGAGTAAACGATGATATAATTTACATTTTTGGGTGAACTGTCACTTTAGTATGGACCCTTTTCACATTTCCGGGTTTCTCAGTAGCGAAAGTCATCATAGTTGGTAAACTTAGAGCGCAGTGAATGGGAGAGTACAACAAATAATTTTTTTTCAAATCGCATTTGCTGAAATAATAAAAGAAAAGCTCCACGATGGTGTTATCAAGAGTTTCAGAAAAAGGAAAAAAATAGTGCAAGACTGATAACGGCAGCCAGAAGAGAGAATAATGTCAAATTGACTGCCCCCCACCCCCCATACACACTGCGGTAATGCGTTTTTTTGTAATTTGATGCAAAGATGATATAATACAGACATAAATACATATAAATGTTCACACATTAAGAAAAAGCATCATAACAGTCTTGTGAAAAGGGTCCATTGTTTCAGAAGTGTTTGACAAGCCAGATTAGTAAAAATTGATGATATTTTATGGACCATGTGACTGTACGTAGCTATTTTTGCAATGGCTGATGTTTGCTGCAATGTTAGCCGTGGGCTTGGAGCTTCTGAGCAGCTCCGTGGCTGAAATCCGCTCTCCGCAGCCTGCTTTGGCACTTCGTGTCCTCCTCAGGAAAGCCATGAAGTTGTCGTTCTGAGAGCTGATCCGTGAAGCTCCGCTGCCAAGAGTCTGAGTCCCAGAGTCTCCTTGCTTGTTGTCAAAGGAGTCTTTGCGACCCAGGAGCTTTCTTTTAGACCTGCAAAACACGAAACATAGTTATTTTATTTTTGGATAAAAAAGCAGAGTTCATTTTCATTTGTTACAGTTGTCATTTCAGAATATATTTTGTTCCCTTTTACTCAGTAACACTTTAGTTTAAGTAAAAATTCACAGCTTTTAGGCCTGTCACCATATCTATATTTTTTTTCAAAATATATTGCAATAAACTATATTATTATCATTTTTAAGACCATTTTATGTCACTCATTATATAATGCCAGAATGACGATATAATATCATCACAACTCAAGTACACTCTTCCAAAGAACACATCAAATTTATTCTTAAGAATATTTCATTTAATTATAGTCAATTTAATAATGAGGCATTGGAATCAGAATGTGAAAAGGCATACCCATAAACACAAAAAAATTGTGCTTTATGATAGGTGTCATGCACATCTTTATTATTAACCTGTGCACTATTAACCTGTGAATGATGGTGAACAGGTCCTCCGTGGTTTGAGATTTGGACTTGTAAAGAAATACATCGTCTCCTTCTCCTACTAATTGCAGAGGTCCGAGGTCAGGCATTCGATCCCTCTTCTCTACATTGTATGACGGATGATCTGTTGACATGAAGAAATAAGTACCAAAAATATGTTGTCAGAAAGCAGGTTGATCTGTTTAATGCACCGCAAACCAAGCTCATGGAAGCACTGACAGAATACATGCAGTATGTGCAGTTATTTTAATACGTAACATTCTGTAGTGCATTTAGTAATTGTTTAAGGCCATTTGGTGATTTCAGTCATCATACAGTAGGCATTCATGTTCACATCATGCAGTCTAAACTGTATCTTGTTTGTTGCGGGTAACAATTTAACATCTTCTTTGGGTTCTATTTGAATGATCTAGGCACAAAGTCTAAAGCGCATGGCACAAAAGCATTAAGGGTGTGACCGAATCCACTTTCGCTATTTTAAGAATGGAAAAATACGCTTTGTGCCCCAGCGCATGGTCTAACAGGGTTGTGCTTATTCTCTTAATGAGTTCTGGGTGTGTTTTGAGCATTAAACCAATCAGAGTCTCATCTCCCTTTAAGAGTCAGTTGCGTCGCGCCATGGTGCATTTGCTATTTACATGGCAGACTTTGTAAGTGGAACAACTGAATGCTTCACTAGCGAAAAAAACGTTAAACAGAGCATCTGCAGCGTGAGGATAAAGAACGAGCCTCCTCCATTCGGCATCTTTACTTTCTCTTTACTTTTACTCTTCACTTTACTCCTTTACTTTGGTGGAGTAAAGAAATGGTGGAAGCTCACTCCACTGAAGACATTCATGAGCCTACATATCCAATTTCGTTTGTTAAGCACAAAGATTTGTTTAATTCATTCATTCATTCATTTTTTTTCGGCTTAGTCCCTTTATTAATCTGGGGTCGCCATAGCGGAATGAACCACCAGCATATGTTAACTTATCTAGCATATGCTTTACACAGTGGATGCCCTTCCAGCTGCAACCCAGTACTGGGAAACACCCATCAACTCTCACATTCACACACATACACTACGGACAATTTAGCTTACCCAATTCACCTATAGAGCATGTGTTTGGACTGTGGGGGAAAGCGGAGCACCCGGAGGAAACCCACACCAACACGAGGCGAACATGCAAACTCCACACAGAAATGCCAACTGATCCAGCTGGGGCTTGAACCAGTGACCTTCTTGCTGTGAGGCGATAGTGCTAATCACGGAGCCACCGAGTTGCCCCGATTTAAGGAAAATAGTGCAGTGAAAGTACTAATAAAGCACTAAAAATACACTGAAGCAAAAGTAAATGTACACATTTTTAAAACTACTTTTCTACAATCTACAATTGAGGCATTCAGCGATTCAACATTATACACACAAGAAGTGCTAATTAAACAAGGGAACTTTATTGTGCTCAGAGAATTTAGTGCTAGAGTAAGAGTACTTAGTAAAGTACAATTCCTGAGAAAAACTTCTCAGAGTAATTTGAGTATTTGTAATTAATTACTTTACACCACTGAACCCTAGTTTATTGCAGTTCTTGTCCATTGCAGTTCTCTTACCTGGTGCCCTCGAGTGCTGTGGCTCAGTGACCAAGGGGTACGATGGAATCACGCCATACAGAGTTACATGAAATTGACTTGCAGAGGTCGGAGATTTTGGAGACTTGCAGAGATTAGTTGGAGACTGGGCATCGGCTGGGTTAGGATAAAGTGAGCCGTCCACATCTGGAGTCTTTGCCAGAGGTGGTGTAGGAGCTCTTCTCTTCTTGTGAAGTTGGCTAATACGGCTGGCTGTGTTTAATGGGGGAACTTTTGGATTCTTTGACTCTAAAGTGCATGGGGGTTGTGGCTGACGGGGGTCTCTCATCTGTGGAGAACGAGCATCCAGAATAATCGGCTGCCGCAGATGAGGTGCTTGTTCAATGCTGTGTGGTTTTACGCTTACTGTAGGTTTTACTTTGTTAATCATAGCGTAGATGTCTTCTGATCTCTCACTGACTGTTGGTGGTTCTGCTTCAGAAGTTGCCCCAAAACGTTGTGCGTTGGGTGGCCACTTGTTTCTCTGCGGCTTCGGAGCCACTGGAGGTTTGGGTTTTTGGCTGCTTTTAGGGCTGAAGGATTTCCCGCATCTCTCCGTCTCCTCCTCAATAATGTTGGTTGTGATTTCCTGAGCATTCTCCAGATCAGAACTGCTGACAGATCGTAGCTGCACGTTGTTCAGCTCCTCTTGAGTAACCATCGGCATTACCAGCAGGCTGCTACTCATCCTTTGCTTGGGCCTAGTGGCTTCGGTGCTGTCAGAGTTGCGCCGTAGGCTCACTTTCGGCTGCACTGCGGAAGGCTCTGGATCGGGAGTGTGCTTCTGAAATTCTGGAAGCTGAAGAGACAGCCTTGCGTTGCGGTTTCTTGCTCTTTGGCCAGGAATAACACTGGTCGGCTTATGTCGCATCCTGCAGGCTAGTGGCGAAGGTCCCATGCTGACCGATTGGGAAAGGGCTGATTGGGTTGGAGTTTCACACTGGCTTGCGTAGCCGCTGGATGGAGAGTTTGACCCAATGCGTTTTGAAGGAGAACAGATGGACGGCTGAGATGTGGAAGAGTGCGAAGAGGACGGGGATGTGTTTATTTCAGAATTACCACACTCGTGTATTGGCATGGGAGTTGGTTCGCTGGATCGAAGCTCATTAAGTGCTTTGTGAGAAGAAACTGTTGCCATCAATGCGACCTTACCAGGTGCTTCAGGAGTGCTCTTTCCGATTTCTTGCTTGGAGGTTGGAATGAGATCTGGCAGTTTTGTGGTATCTTTTTTGAGGCCCTGCACTCTATGTTCTGAATGCTTTGCCGCAGCAAGCCTTTGCAGTGAAACTGTGCGCACAGGAGGAGCAGGTTTACTTTTGGCCTTCCTAAGGATAATGCTCCGGGATCTGGATCTTGGGACTGCATCTGGAAGCAGATCACTCCTCCTGGCCGAGGTGCTGTCACTGCCGCTGTCCTCCGAGCTGCTGCTGGGATAGGAAAGAGCATAGCTTTCACAGCGGCGTCGGACCACTCCTGGGTTGGAGTTGACAGTGGTGGAAAGTGACAAGGAGCGTCTGTGGAGCTCGATGTTACTCGCTGGTCTACTCCTACGCTCCTTTTTCACACCATCCTTTTCTCGTCTTTTCACAACAGCAATGTTGGTGGGTGATGCGGGACCCGGCTCCTCTGGATCCTGGAACTGCGGAGGGGGTTTGATCACATCGGGTGCCTTCAGAAAGGAGTTCATTTTATCATCCCACTCCGACGAAAAGGTGGAAACATTGGGGCCACACCAACCCTGGGCAGAAAAAGCCAAGGCTGTGTTTTCCATCTTGGATTTTAACGTGTCATGAATCCCATCAGCTTCGGCTAATGATCTCGAAAAGACACAACCTGGGGCGACAGAAAGAAGAATTCATTGCAGGGCTGTGATGATAAAAAATTTAAGGGATATAGTTCATCTAAAAATTAAAATCACCTCATCATTTGTTCTCCTTCATGTGGATTTAAACCTTTATTAGTTTCTTTCCTCTGTTGAACACTAAAGAGGATATTTTAAAGAATGCTTAGGTAGCTGGCACCATCGACTTCCGTAGTCGGAAAAAAATATTACAATGGACAAACAATTAACTTGTACAAAGAAGATTTACTCTTCCGTACACTTGTTACCTGTAGAGGTTGATTTTTAAAGTGTGGCATTTCCCTAAAATATATTAATGAGCATTTAATTCCTTATTAAAATACAAGAAACTTGAGATCTTGATCATTATTTGTTTCTATAATAAAGAAAGGGCATTTTAAGTGGCTATGGAACTTACTCTTAATGCAGGGGTTCCCAAACTTTTCATGCCAGTGACTCACGGCCCCCAAATTCCTCTGAGGTATAAAATATAAATATATAAATGTTGCGCACACAACAATAGGCCTATATAAACACAAGCATATTGACAACACTATGGTTTAACAACCATATCTTTTTTATAGTGATTTATTCATTTGTTTAATTTAATATTAACCTGACCTAATGAGACTGGTGTGCACAATGTTTTCAGCACAAGTCTATTCTTGGTTTAATTTTGGAAAGCGCTACTCAGAGATCATTCTCAAGATTCAGTTGTGGCCTGTATTTATTTTTAATGTATTTGATTGCCATAAAGGTGTCAGAAAGTGCTATAAAATCAATTTATCTGACGCTATTGCTGTGCATCTAACGTAAGCACACTATAGATCCTATAAAAAAATTATTAAAATGGCTAATGGCTTTTTATTTGCATATTGTTGTTTTTTATGTAACTATTGACTACTATTTTTATCTTCTGTGGGTTATGGATAAAATATGGTAATTCTAATAGTTTAATAAAATTTATTTGACTTTTAGAAATCCATTTTGGGAATCACTGTTCTAAAGTATATTACAGAAATACTACATTTTTTGGGGGGGAAATAGACTTATTTGACAAATTCCCTAAAGTTAAACAACTCCCTTAAAGTTCGCTAAGCCCTGCCCTCCTTAGTTACTGTTGTGACGTCCGTCAAGCTTTCGTGCCTGGCACGTCTGTTACAATACAGTATGTATGCGCCGTTGTCAGACATTCCAAGGGATATAATTTTTGGTGTCATTTTTGGTGAACAGGTGAGGTATCCAAGAAAGCCAGACATAAGAGGACTGCAGTATGCATTACAAGGGTATATTCACGACATTATACGCAACCAATTAGAAAATAATTTAATCAAAATTGAAGCTAGGTCATACGCTGACCATTCAACAGCTTAGTTCATGCACAGCAGGAGAGGTGAAGTTTAAAAATAATCTAATTATAACTAATTAAACTGTGATTTCTCTTTTTTTTTTAGCCAAAAAGCCTGATAGACTAATTGTTGTGCAATGAAATATAGCGACAAGGAAACACGCATGGACAGCGCTTCTACATAATTCATTCATAGAAAGAACAGCCAGAAAGGGGAAATTGATGGATTTGTGCCGAATATTAGCATCACTGACCCATAACAATGTACAGTACCTAGAACTGTCAGTATGTTTGTGTGCTCTTTATCCAGTTTCTATTCTAATTTACAGTGTAAAAATTAAATAAATTGAAAAGCAAATCAAAGTATAAATAGCAGAAGTGAACAAATAGATTTTCCCTACCAGCAAATATTAATCCGACACCAAATATAAAAGCAGACACTAACCCGCTATAACTCCGTCACCAATGACTAAATCTCAAAAAGACCGCTGGAAACATCAGTGAATTGTAGCTCTGACATGGACATGAGGAATATAAATGACTGAAAAACAGCTGCGGGTGATCACAAGTGCTCAGTTTGTGATCACATGTCGGTTTTGTTCTATTGTTATGTAATTTCTAATATTCGTAGCTTGAAACAGATGGAAATATGACTGGATTATGCTCGCTCTTACAGCTATTGCGAGGGCTTTTTAGGGTAAGAAGTGTGTGAGTTATTCCCGTCTATCACTGAATGTGTCAGGAATATCGAAAACAAAACCAACTTAACTCCACTCTTTTAGCTCCCCTCATTGCTTGATCCATGCTGGCATTTCTCCGCTTGGGTTTTAGGTTTTAGAAAGGGAAAAAATTCCACCACCCGTCCAAATTTTTAGGCTACGGGGTATCAGATTTGCACAATCCATATGCACAACGCTTTGGCTTGTTTCCCTTGCTCGAAAGCTTGACAGACTTCCTGCGCATAGCTACGGTTGCTAAGCCGCGATTGGTGTGTGGCGGTTTTCGGGTGTGGCTTAAGGTCAATTGTTTATCTACTTTTTAATCCATTCAGCCAATCTCCAAGTCTGGCAGGAGCACTTTTAGCTTATCTTAGCTTAGCATAAATCATTCAATCGTATTAGATTATTATCATCTTGCAAAAAAAAAAAAGTAATTAAATTTTCCTATTTAAAGCTTGATTCTCTAAGTATATCGTGTACTAAGACCAACAGAAAATGAAATGTTGATATTTTCTAGGCCGATATGGATAGGAACTATACTCTCATTCTGGCGTTATAATCAACATAGGCTCATTCTGAAAACGTAGCCCTACAGTATATACGTTTCTGGAGATCGCGAATTATGTAGCCAGAGCTACATATGGCTGCATTTCATCTTTAAAACGAACGCTACGGGGCGGTTTGACGCCGTTCCTTTTCGCACTTACCAGCTGACCGCTTACCTCCGTGTGGACGGCGTTACCAGTTTGTCCGGTAGCTCGACATGCACATGTACTTGAGACAAAGAGCGGAGTTGATGGTGACAACGAGGTTTGAGTCCGGTGAAGAACGGTTCCTTAAAGCGTGTAAGACAAAAAATAAAAAATAAAATAAACAAGTAAATAACAGGATGAGAACGTGATAAAATCCGAAAACGTGGTAAAAATCAGGCGAGGGCTTTTCTTTTTCTGGATTGCTTTTTAAAACACTGCCATTGGGTTTAGGGAGGTGGGTATGCGCTAGTCTTTTAAAAACACTATTGGTTAGGTTTAGGGAAGGGGGTGGGCGGGTTTATAGGTTGGTCAATCAGTCAGTCAGTCGACAGCGGCCTCTGGTGGATTTACGTGAGAACAGCAGGTGCAAATTGCACTCGCGAGAGAAGTTTGAGATCTGAAAAAGCGCACACCGTACACAGTGGCCTCTGGTGGATTCGTGAAAACATAAATTGCCAAAAAAACATATCTCCTGGGACGTATTTTGCTCTCTCCAGAAATGTACTGTATATAGAGGTACGTAATCAAAATGAGCCTGAGTTGGTAATAATCAATATGTGAAAATGCTCAAAAAGTTAAAAGAATTGTACAACTCAACTGTAAAAATCAACATTAAAATGAGACTATTGTAAAAAAAATGAATGTTTCTTTAAATTGTCCCTAATTGTAGATGCTTTTAAGTCTCCTTTACATTTTAGTAAAGCTTTCGGTGTCGATTGTATTGTATTGTATGGAAATCAATGGGTGCCAGCTACCAGCATTTTTCAAAATATCTCCTTTTGTCTTCAACAGAAGAAAGAAACTCAAATAGGTTTTAAACATGTGAAGGGTGAGTGGCAGTATGGGTGAACTGTCTTAAATATTTAAACTCTTTTCCCCGTGTAATACCACACAGTGACATCACCATCCAAATGCTTTAAACTGAGCCGACTCAAAAGTGTGGAAGGGAAAATTTGCCCATCTTGGTCTTTGTTTGGCACATGAGTGGGAGTTTACCATGGCAACAGTTACCTGTTCATCCATATAGAGATAGAGAGAAAGCAGACTCAAGAGAAATCTCAGCCATATTTGCACATGAGTTTATTACTCTCAGAAGCAATCACAATCAGCAGAAGACAACGCTCAGAATGAAAAAGATGAAGGCAGTACAATAGCACAAAGCTCCCAGTATTATACACCATGATATTTTATTGAACATTTCCAATACGCAGCTATCTAAACAATTACTTTCTGTATATGAGGGCCATACAGAAATCTGGCCATATATAAGCTTATATATTAGGGCTGAACAATATATCGTTTGAGCATTGATATTGCAATGTGTGTATCTGCAATAGCCACATCGCAGGATTAGATTATTTATTAAATATTAAAAGATAAAGATATTATTAAATATATTTATATATATTTTTAAATCCTTTTTACAATGATATAATATAATTATACATGCGCTGTTTATTTATACATTTTTGCTTGTTATTAATTATAATTTATGCAGATGCACTGCACAGAGAAAGACTTGATCATCCCAGTCGATTTAAATTAATAAAATCTTTCCGAACAGAGCTAATATGGTGCAGCCCTAATACACAGTTGAAGTCAGAATTATTCGCCCCCTTTAAATTTTTTTCTTTTTTAAATATTTCCCAAATGATGTTTAACAGAACAAGGAAAGTTTCACAGTATGTCTGATAATATTTTTTCTTCTGGAGAAAGTCTGATCTGTTTTATTTCAGCTAGAATAAAAGCAGTTTTTAATTTTTTAAACACAATTTTAAGGTCAATATTATTAGCCCCTTTAAGCTATATATTTTTTCTCGATAGTCTACAGAACAAACCATCGTTATACAATAACTTGCCTAATTACCCTAACCTGCCTAGTTAACCTAATTAACCTAGTTAAGCCTTTAAATGTCACTTTAAGCTGTATAGAAATGTCTTGAAAAATATCCAGTAAAATATTATTTACTGTAATCATGGCGAAGATAAAATAAATCAGTTATTAGAAATGAGTTATTAAAACTGTTATGTTTAGAAATGTGTTGAAAAAATCTTCTCTCTGTTAAACAGAAATTGGGAAATAATTAAAAAAGAAAAAAAAATTCAAAGAGGGGCTAATAATTCAACTGTATATGACATAAGATAATGTTTACATTTTTTCTCAATTTCAGATATTCAAATAGTTGTATCTAGGCCAAAGATTACTCTATCCTAACCCATACATCAATGGAAAGCTTATTTATTTAGCTTTCAGATGGTGTACCAAATCTTAATTGGTTTAGTGAGAGATGGATTTGCATATAATAACACTGTGATTTGTGTAACATATGTGATTTGCATATATTGTCATATATCAGATATCTTGACAAAACATATTCAGAGTTATCCAAAGCAGGCTAGTCTTTATGATTACCTTTGCTTAATGTCGTTATAAAAGAAAAGTTGTGCCGCTGAGACAGCTTTATCAAAGCTACTCTACATTTCTTTATATCACCCCCCTCAAAGGCCTTGGACAAAATGAACATCCATATTCCTAATATACAGTGTTCAGCATAAATGTGTGCATCCCTTAAATATGGATTTCTCTTTTAAATGATTAATTTCCCTAGGATGCTACAGAATAAGATATTTGTGTGTATACAGTAGATTAGTACCTGTCACAGTCATCAAGTTGACACACTAGAGGGCACTCTACACACCACATCTGCTACTGAGCCGGACTACATATTCCATCATGCACTTCAAACACACCAGTTCCAGTTCACCACTGATTACAATCACACAGCTGAATTTCATGAGGACTGATTACCAGGACTATATATACACCTTACCTTCAACACATCTTTGCTCAGTCTTGTATCTCTGTTAGTGTGCATTACCAAAGACTATGGCTGCGTCCGAAACCGCCTACTACTCAGTAGGTACTGCATTTGAATTTAAACGTGCTACTCGGCCGTTAGAAAAGTGCGTTCTATACAGTATGAATGTAAGAAGTATGAATGGAATTCGGAGGTACTTCATCCGCCATTTTGTCATGGTCACGTGACCTACCTCCGTCAGTTGCGTCGCTTCACTTCCATTTATGAATTCTCTCGCGGGGCATCATGGGATAGCGCAGCATGCATGGGATGCGCACTTCAGAATCTCGCCGGAAGTAGTAAGTCATCCGGGTACTTCTCGCATACTGATTTTCGAATTCTATGAATTCGGACATACTACTCGGCTCGCATACTGATTTTAGCGTACTGTATAGTATGGAAGTATGCGGTTTCGGACGCAGCCTAAAGAATACACACGACATGTCACTCGTATACTTTTGAATGGGGAAAAGTGTAACTGTCAATATGGTGAATGAAGCCCCGCCTTCTAGTACAGGAGCCAATCAGCGATCGCTATATAGCGAATGAAGCCCGCCTTCTAGTACAGAATCCAATCAGCGATCACTAAAGAATGACAATTCTCAGGGGGAGGGGTTCGGACCACACGTGAGTTTCTGCAGATTTTGTGTGATGCGAACATTTAGAAATGAAACTAAAGAGACAGTTGTTGTTTAATTTTATTGGTTATTCATAATATGAAATGTAATCATAAGCTTGGCAAGTAGTTTTGATGTTTCCCCATTCAAACAGAATGCCAGAGCATACTGCCCGAGAGGCGTTTCAAAGATGGCCACCGAGTGCCTTAAAGGGACTTTGGCATTACAATTGATAATTTGGTATTTATCCGTGGACTGTTTTGTGAAAAAAATTTTTTTTTTTTGAAGTGTTTGGTGTCTGCTCTGACCATTGCCTGCCTTTATGGATTTCGCTTTTGATGACCCTTGTGTTACTGTTTGTTCCTCTTGACCCTGCCTGTCTGACCATCTCTATGCTTAATAAAGCCTGCATTTGGAACTCTTTCTCCATGTACGCATTCGTAACAGAACCAAAGCCAAAGCTGGAACTAATCTAACAAAATCCCTAAAATCACAATGAAAACATTAGTACACCCAAATGAATAGGTTAGATGAACACATTAAATAAAAGTTTAATAAAGACAAAATAATTGACAGAACCATAAATATTAAATTAGATTTTTAATGTATTATCTTTCTATTCCTAAAGATGTTAGGTGACCACACTCTTATTTTAATGAATATATCTGTTTAATAAAACTGTTTTGTTTAAATGCACCAAAATATATTATCCATATTCACAGAGAAATGAAAAAATATATACTTTTCCAAGGGGATGTACTCATTTATGCAGAGCACTCTAATGCTAATAAAGTGATGTCGTGCCGCTGGCTTGCTTGGTTTGGAACTTGTGGAGCTGCGCATGGATGGATTTGCTCAGTGTTTGGACTTTCAGCATTGAAAATTAAACCACACTAAACTGAACTTCAACTCTTAAAATTGGACTGACACAGTTTCAGTTTACTAGAACTTCTATGTTAACTGCTTTGACACAATCTACATTGTAAAAGCGCTATAGAAATAAAGATGAACTGAATAAACCTCACTGATAAAAATAGAATATCTGCACTCCATTCACTGAACTGACATATGATTTATTTCCAAATTTCCAAGAAGTCCCTTTATCCATGTAGATAAAACATCTTCAGTGTGCTAAACTAAAAACAGGGCAGCTTGATATCAAATTGACGTCAAAAACATATCAAGAGTGCGAAACGTGATGCCAAAACCCTGCACTGCAAAAAATGCATCTCTTACTCAGAGTTTTTGTCTTGTTTCTTGTCCAAATACAAATTCATAACCTCCTAGGGCCCGAGTGTCCATGTACGTGGACAGCACATTTGTAGCTCTTAAGTGGCTATTTAAAATACTTTGAATGTTTTATATTTTGTTACAGACATACAGTGTCATCCTGCAACTGTTTTGGAGCATATGAAATGTCCTAAACCCTATTTTTAACTGTCCAAAATGGGAAAAAAATGTTGTTTTTACTCTCTGATAGTCAAAGCAAGTTCAAAAAAAATAATTCTATGTAAAATATGCATAAAAGAAAATTCGGGAAAAAGTGTTTTATGTCAATTTGTACCACGAGTCCACATATATGGACATCATTTTTCTCTAAAAGTACATCATATCAAAAGATCATACTAAGATTTTTATTCTAATTAGGTTCCAATAAGCCCAAATAGCAAAAAGAGATAAAAAATGCATGTAAAAAAAACACTTTGGGCCTTAAGAGGTTTTAAATCAAGATGCATTTTAGTAGACCAGCAAAAATATTGTCTTGTTTTTAGAAATAATATGTCAAAATGAAGTGAGTTTTTCCTTAAAACAAGCTAAATAATCTGCCAAATAATCTAATGTCAAAATAAAAACAGGATTATTTTGCTGACCCCTATTGGCAGATTATTTACCTTGTTTTGAGGAAAAACTCACTTCATTTTGACATATTATTGCTGAAAACAAGATAATGTTTTTGGCTTGTCTAGAAAATGCTTCTTGATTTAAGAATTATTAGATATTTGGACTAGAAACAAGACAAAAACTCTAAGGAAGGAAAGCATTTTTTGTACACTACCCGACAAAAGTCTTGTCGCCTATCCAATTCTTAGGAACAACAAATAAAAACTTGATTCTAGTTGATCATTTGGTATCAGAAGTGGCTTATATGAAAGGCAAAGGCCTCTAGATTACACTTATTTGAGCACAATAAAATATGATCATGCCTTGATTTTTCATGATTTCATTAGGACAGTAAGGTCTGACTTTGCCTAGACAAAAGTCTTGTCACTGAACAGAAATAATGTCCAGTATAGAATATAAAGTCATGCTGCAGTGGAAACAGAATGAATATTGTGTCTGACTCCATTATGAGCTTGGAGGACTGCATCCATACATCTCTGAATGACTCAAATCACTTATTAATAAAGTCATCTGGAATGGCAAAGAAAGCGTTCTTGCAGGACTCCCAGAGTTCATCAAGATTCTTTGGATTCATCTTCAATGCCTCCTCCTTCATCTCACCCCAGACATGCTCAATAATGTTCATCTCTGGTGGCTGGGCTGGCCAATCCTGGAGCACCTTGACCTTCTTTGCCTTCAGGAGCTTTGATGTGGAGGCTGAAGTATGAGAAGGAGCGCTATCCTGCTGAAGAATTGTCCCTCTCCTGTGGTTTGTAATGTAATGGGCAGCACAAATGTCTTGATACCTCAGGCTGTTGATGTTGATCATCCACTCTGCAGATCTCTCGCACGCCCCCATACTGAATGTAACCCCAAACCATGATTTTTCCTTCACCAAACTTGACTGATTTCTGTGAGAATCTTGGATCCATGCTGGTTCCAGTAGGTCTTCTGCAGTATTTGTGATGATTGGGATGCAGTTCAACAGATGATGATTCAGCAGAACAATCTGCCACTTTTCCAAATGATCAACTAGAAATCAAGTTATTATTTGTTGCTCTTACAGCTGGGATCGACGACAAGTCTTTTGTCAGGTAGTGTAGTGTGATGTCTATTTGACATCCACACATTGATGGATATATGAAATGTTTCACTCATCTGAAAGCTTCAGGTAGAACTGACAAATTTACACTGGATTTTGTATCCCTACAATGCATGGAAACAACCTTGATGTCAAATCGATTACAGGACTGTCTTATAATCGATTAATGATGTGTGCTTTTCATGCCAATGTTCAATGTCAACGTGATATCATTTTGACATCAAGGTAGTCAATTGACATCAAATCAATTAATTTCTGATGTCGTTTTGACATCAAGATCCCCACTGGGAGAGTCCGAGCAATGCTAACTATATTTAAAAATCTTTAAAATGTCTCACCTTTGTCCCCCCCCCCAAAGACATACAGAGAAAATGGACGAAATCGAGAACCAAATTGCTATTCCACCCAGCTCTCGTGACGATTTTGCAACAAAATGAAACCTGTGGAGCGCTCCAAGCATCTGGCTGAAAAAACCCCTACGACTAAACACCCTACCAAATGTTTACACAGGTTTTCTACAGCCGGGCTCTTGATCCTTCAACCTGTCGCTCTCTATTAATAATAAACAGCATGACCAACCAGTAGCCATGACCAAAGTTTCCACCAAAATAACCAACAGAATAAGCACTTGCGACTCACATGGTGTTGCATGTGCATTGTGACGCTGCTGCTTACATTCTGAAAACGTATGCAACCCTACAGATGTGCATGATGGGATGTAAAACACCATTTAAAAGAACAACATGTATCTGTTATTAATACAAGTTGCACGGCCAAAGTTGGAGGTCGAAATAGACGCTTCTGCTGCAGCGGACGAACGTCACAGACAAAGGCATGAGATCAACAAACCTTCAGACGCACCATTTTCCTCCAGAGGTGTGAGGGTTATTGAATGCATGCGCAAACATCTTATATTGCTGCTTGGTCTTACCTTCGGTGGGTTCTGGATGCGGAGCCGTGCCCTGTGATGCTGTTTTATCGCTGCCCGTCTCTACAGTGTGGCTCAACACATTCACATGCTGTTACCATGACGATGGGAAGTGGGCTGCTTGCTTCCTCTCCGAGTTCAAGTTCGCTGAATGCTGAGCGAAGAGAGAGAGAGAGAGAGAGAGAGAGAGAGAGAGAGAGAGACATATTATATAAACAGCAAATCCTTAGAGACCCTGAAAATTCAGTCGTCAAAAACAGCCAGCAATGCACAATACTAACAAAAAGTCTCACAAAGAAACTGACACTATGATCTATCGCAACGTGATGCAACCTTTATTATGAATCCAGATGCTTGACATCGAGTCACGTTTGATTATATGTTAGCTACATGCACAATATAGACGATCAATTATTGTGAAAATGAGATGCAATAACCTAGAGTATTTAAACATGGTGACTTCATAATTGATATAATGTTATGTAACATTGGGACTGTACCATCTGATGCCATAGGCAGGACCAAACGTGAGCGCACCAGCTGTTTCCATTAAAACAAAAGCTGTGCGTTTTGTGCAGCGCTGCGGTGAGGAATGAGCGGCAGTCAAACACACTGACAGCTCTCATGCGTATCACTGCAGAACTGAACCCAGTGTGATTTGGTAACACAGAAAAGTTGGTTCCACCCATTTTCAGCAACAGACGTGTGCAATTGTTCTGCGTTTTTCCACATTTGGACAACAGAGGTGGTGTGAGAGCATGTTTGAAGAGGTGTGAAATATATAATCATTCTGCATTACACAACTCTGTTGCATAACAAGCCCTGTTTGATGGTAAAACTTGAGGATATTGGGTGTAGAGCTGCACTTGTTCACAGCAGGAGCTCAGACCTGAGGCTGGTTTACTAGCAGTGGGCTGATCGACGGCTCATTCTGTCTGATTTATATCATCCTTCAAGGAGACTCATATGCAGACTCTTGAAGAACATCAATGTTTAATTGTGTAATATACACAGTGTTAACTACCTTTGGTGTCTGGTGTCTATCTATCTATCTATCTATCTATCTATCTATCTATCTATCTATCTATCTATCTATCTATCTATCTATCTATCTATCTATCTATCTATCTATCTATCTATCTATCTATCTATCTATCTATCTATCTATCTATCTATCTATCTATCTATCTATCTATCTATTGATCGGTCTGTCTGTCTGTCTAACTATCTGAATGTCCATCCACCCATCCATCCATCTTTCCATCCATCCATCCATCTCTATCTATCCATCCATCCATCCGTCCCTCCATTTGTCCATCCATCCGTCTGTCCATGCATCCATCGATCATTGGTCTGTCTGTCTAACTATCTGAATGTCCATCTATCCATCCATCTATCTTTCTATCCATCCATCCATATCTTTCCATCCATCCATCCATCCATATCTATCTATCTATCTATCTATCTATCTATCTATCTATCTATCTATCTATCTATCTATCTATCTATCTATCTATCTATCTATCTATCTATCTATCTATCTATCTATCTATCTATCTATCTATCTATCTATCTATCTATCTACCTATCTATCTATCCATATCTTTCCATCCATATCTATCTATCTATCTATCTATCTATCTATCTATCTATCTATCTATCTATCTATCTATCTATCTATCTATCTATCTATCTATCTATCTATCTATCTATCTATCTATTTAACTATCCATTCATCCATCCATCCATCGATCATCGGCTTGTCTGTCTAACTATCTGAATGTCCATCCATCAATCCATCCATCTTTCCATCCATCCATCTCTATCTATCTATCCATCCATCCATCCATCCATCCGCTCCTCCATTTGTCAGTCCGTCCGTCCATCCATCCATCCATCGATCATCGGCCTGTCTGTCTAACTATCTGAATGTCCATCCATCCATCCATCCATCCATCCATCCATCCATCCATCCATCCATCCATCCATTTCTATCTATCTATCCATCCATCCATCCGTCCCTCCATTTGTCCGTCCGTCCGTCTGTCCATCCATCCATCGATCATTGGTCTGTCTGTCTATCTGAATGTCCATCCATCCATCCATCCATTTATCTTTCTATCCATCTATCTATCCATCCATCCATTTCTATCTATCTATCTATCTATCTATCTATCTATCTATCTATCTATCTATCTATCTATCTATCTATCTATCTATCTATCTATCTATCTATCTATCTATCTATCTATCCATATCTTTCTATCTATCTATCTATCTATCTATCTATCTATCTATCTATCTATCTATCTATCCATCCATCCATCCATCCATCCATCCATCCATCCATCCATCCATCCATCCATCCATCCATCCATCCATCCATCCATCCATCCATCCATCCATCCATCCATCCATCCATCCATCCATCCATCCATCCATCCATCTAGTCGATCGATCGATCTGTCTGTCTAACTATCTTAATGTCTATCCATCCATCTATCCATCCATCTATCTTTTCCTTGGCTCTTGACGAAGGCAGTCGCATTTTTTCCCTCTCCGTCCCTTATCTTCACTGGCTGGCTCTTCTTGTCTCGTCTTATTCTATCTCTGAGGCTCTCCGTGCCCTGCTATCCAAACGAATAAGGAATTATGGATCTGATCAACTGGTCTCTGAACGCGATTGACACCATCTTCTCAACGAGAAGTTTGGGCTCGGGAGAGCCCACTTGTCCTGCCGGGACGTTTGCAGCTGGATACGTGATGGACGGGTGGGAGAAGTGGCGCGTCGTGTGCCTGGCTGCTCTGTCCCTGGAGGATATTGAAGATATCTACCTATTCGGAACTTTGATAACAGGGTTTCTGCTGATGGGCTTATGCGGGGCCCTGGGGTATCGATGACTGATGAAAGCGGTCAGTGCTGCTCAAAACACCACCAAGCTGACCGGCTTGATTGAAACTATAATTGGGGGTCCAATTTCACTATATGTCAGTGTATGTGAATACATGGAAGTATACGTGACGAATAAAGGATTGATTGATTGATCTACTTTATTTAAAAAAAATTTCTAGTGAATAAAGGCATCAATCATTTCATTTCATTTTGGTCAACATCTTCATTCATTTTCTTTCGGCTTAGTCCCTCATTTATCAGAGGTCGCCACAGCGGAATGAACCGGCAACTATTTCGACATATGTTTTACGCAGCCGCAACCCAGTGCTGGGGAACACCCATACACACTCATTCACTATTTAGTTTATTCAATTCACCTATAACGCGTGTGTTTGGACTGTGGAAAAAACTGACACCAACACGGGCAGAACATGCAAACTCCATACAGAAACACCAACTGGCCAAGCAGGGACTCGAACTAGTGACCTTCTATCTGTGAGGCGACAGTTCTAACCTGAGCCACTGTGCAGTCTTATTAAATGTATTTAGTTAGGAAAGGTGTTTCTCATTTACTAATGTATTGTGTTTTTATTGTGTACCAGTGCAATGTCATTTCATCATGCATTGCATCTTTATGTGAGTGACCAAACCCACACACACAATGTTATGCATTGTAGTATCCATATTTTTGATAAGCGACACTGAAAAGATGCTGAGATGATAACTCATGAATGTTCAACAGTAAATAATGTCCTAAATATCTGTAATCATTCTTCATTTTTTCTTTTAGCAGTTCAGTTTTAGTGCCCGTTCTCCATGACAGGTCACATGCAGCACAACGCCCTCTAGTCATTTATTTTTGGTCAAATTCTCAGCAAACCCTGAAAAACAAAGTGTGAGACACTCCCTTTAAATAGAGGAAGCACATTTGCTCAAGCGCAGAGTGACAGGAAAGACAAAGCCTGATTTCTAGATTGCTTAAAAGCTGAACGGAGGCCATGGCCAAAGTCAAGAAAACACCTAAGGAGGATTTGAAACCACAACATATGAAATAAAGACAACACCCAACCAAAACTTCTCCTTTTATAAAGGTTATTTAAGTCGATTTATTACTAAAGGAATAAAGCCTGAATGGTTTTCAGATAATGTTTGATCATTAGAAGGAAAAAGACAGTTCCATAAATAGAGCAAAAATGACTTTTGGACCACAATTTTTTTAGCCTGGTCAGTACCTGGATGGGAGACCACATGGAAAAACTAGGTTGCTGTTGGAAGTGGTGTTAATAAGGCCAGCAGGGGGCGCTCAACCTGTGGTCTGTGTGAGTTCTGATGCCCCAGTAAAGTGAAGGGGACACTATACTGTCAGTGGGCGCCGTCTTTCAGATGAGATGTTAAACCGAGGTCCTGACTCTCTGTGGTCATTAGAAATTAATCAAATAAAATTAAAATAAACTAATGAAAATCAGATATTACTTTTGAATTGTGGCTCAACAGAAGCATTATAAAAGTCAAAATTAATGTAACTGGTGTGAAGAAAATTAAAGGGTACAAACGTGTGTGTCTATATATATACACACACACACACACACACACACACACACACACACACACACACACACACACTCACTTTATTAGGTACACCTGTCTAACTTCTCGCTAACACAAATTTCTAATCAGCCAATCACATGGCAGCAACTCAATGCATTTAGGCATGTGGATGAGCGAGCATCAGAATGGAGAAGAAAGGGGATATAAGTGACTTTGAACGTGGCATGGTTGTTGCTGCCAGACGGGCTGCTCTGAGTATTTCAGAAACTGCTGATCTACTAGGATTTTCACACACAATCATCTCTAGGGTTTACAGAGAATGGTCCGACAAAGAGGAAATATCCAGTGAGCGGCAGTTCTGTGGGCGCAAATGCCTTGTTGATGTCAGAGGTCAGAGGAGAATGGCCAGACTGGTTCCAGCTGATAGAAAGGCAACAGTAACCCAAATAAGCACTCGTTAAAACCGAGGTCTGCAGAAGAGCATCTCTGAACACACAACACGTCCAACCTTGAGGCGGATGGGCTACAGCAGCAGAAGACCACACCGGGTGCCACTCCTGTCAGCTAAGAACAGGAAACTGAGGCTACAATTCACACAGGCTCACCAAAACTGGACAATAGAAGATTGGAGAAACGTTGCCTGGTCTGATGAGTCTCCATTTCTGCTGCGACATTCAGATGGTCGGGTCAGAATTTGGCGTCAACAACATGAAAGCATGAATCCATCCTGCCTTGTATCAACGGTTCAGGCTGGTGGTGGTGTAATGGTGTGGGGGGTATTTTCTTGGCACACTTTGGGCCCATTAGTACCAATTGAGCATCGTGTCAACACCACAGCCTACCTGAGTATTGTTGCTGACCATGTCCATCCCTTTATGACCACAGTGTACCCATCTTCTGATGGCTACTTCCAGCAGGATAACACACCATGTCATAAAGTATGAATCATCTCAGACTGGTTTCTTGAACATGACAATGAGTTCACTGTACTCAAATGGCCTCCACAGTCACCAGTTCTCAATCCAATAGAGCACCTTTGGGATGTGGTGGAACGGGAGATTGGCATCATGGATGTGCAGCCGACAAATCTGCAGCAACTGCGTGATGCTATCATGTCAATATGGAGCAAAATCTCTGAGGAATATTTCCAGTACCTTGTTGAATCTATGCCATGAAGGATTAAGGCAGTTCTGAAGGCAACCAGGTACTAGTAAAATGTACCTAATAAAATGGCCGGTAAGTGTGTATGTATATATATATAATGTAATTGTTATTTGCTCTGTTATTGCTTTAATCACTTCTATTGTCCACATTTAGATAAAAGCATCTGCCAAGTAATTAAATCTGAATGTAATATAAATGTAAAGTAAAATAACTATATGCCAGGGCTCAGTCCTGTCATCCATTGTTGTAGTTTTGGTTATATATAAAGTTCAATTAGGAGGTCATGGTGGCACAGTGGGTAGCTTGATATCCTCACAGTAAGAAGGTCTCTGGTTCGAGTCTCGGCTGGGTCAGTTGGTATTTCTGTGTGGAGTTTGCATGTTCTCCCCGTGTTGGCATGGGTTTCCTCCGGGTGCTCCGGTTTCCCCCACAGTCCAAACACATGCGCTATAGGGGAATTGATGATTGTAATGTGTGATTGTAAGAGTGTATGGGTGTTTCCCAGTGTTGGGTTGCAACTGGAAAAGCATCCGCTGCGTAAAACATATGCTGGAAAAGTTGGCGGTTCATTCTCCTGTGGCGACCCCTGAATAATAAAGGGACTAAGCCGAAAAGAAAATGAACTATCCCTTTAACTGAGAATAGAATAAACAGATAACTTCAGCTGACTTTACTTCAGCTGTGTATTTGTGTGTGTGTATGTGTGTGTGTGTGTGTTTTAAATATGAGAACAAGAGAATGATTCAGCACCCTGTGGAAATGAATAGCAGATCAATCTGAATCTTAAACATATATATTAGACTCTAAAAACCCGCAGTGACTAAAGACGGAGATTCTTCTTTACTTTGGTGGAGAGACAGGCTGTGGGCGGCTCAACATGCTCAACTGTGGCATATATTCAGAGATGGATTAATTCTGCTCCCAGCTTTCAAAAGATAAAATCCATAGAGCAAATAGAGATTCACCTGATATTACTGTAACACTTTAAAATATGGGATACGTAGGTGTTGCAACATAGGCTCTTTCTGAAGATATAGCCCGCCCCTATATACGTTACTGGAGATCGTGAATTATATAGCCACAAGTACGTATGGCTGCATTTCATCTTTAAAACGAACGCTACGGGGTGGCATGACGCTGTTCCTTGACCGCTTACCTCCATGTGGATGGCTTTCCCGCTGTTACCAGTTTGCCCAGTAGCTCACCATGTACGTTGGTGGACTTGTTACGCAGAAAGGAGTTAATCATGACGACGGGGTTCGATCATGAGCGCTGGTCAATCAGTGCTTTTAAAAACACTATTGGTTGGGTTTAGGTTGCTCCGGTTTCCCCCACAGTCCAAACACATGCGCTATAGGTGAATTGGGCAAGCTAAATTGGCCGTAGTGTATGTGTGTGATTGAATGTGTATGGGTGTTTCCCTTTGATGGGTTGCGGCTGGAAGTGCATCCGCTGCATAAAACATATGCTGAATAAGTTGGCGGTTCATTCTCCTGTGGCGACCCCAGATTAATAAAGAGAATAAGCCGAAAAGTAAATGAATGACTGAAGAATTATCTGTTGTCTTAGACCCGACTCATGGCCTAGAATTGATGTTGTGAAGTCTTCCTCCCTGACTACTTATTCCTCATTTCTGCTTCATAGCCATGCTTAGTCAAAGTAACATCGTCATCATGTTTATTAAACTTTAGTTTTGTCGACTTGCATGTCGACACATATCGGCGTGCATGTAAACAACCGGGATCAGAAGCAGCATGATTGGGAATGGCTTTCTGCGCACATGCGTCAATTAGTTTTCACCAGCGTTGTTTCGGTTGCACATAAAGAATACCAAACTTGAGTTGTGAATTGAATTGTTAGTGGCCCCTAACATCTTTATTCTTGGATAACCACTCAATACACTTGCATAAAGTAAATCTTATCTCAAAGCTTTTACTGGGGCACTTTTTTTTTGTTTCCCCTATGCCGCCCCCAGCAAGATGCCGCCCTGGGGTGCGTTTCCCAAAACCATCGTTAGCCAACTAAGGTCGCAAGTTCCGTCGTTACAAACATAGTTCGTTGATTTGCTGTTTCCCAAATCCATCGCTCCAACGAACATTCGCAAACTGCGTCGCAAACTTGAGCTCTTGAAACGACACCTCTGGAGCTGTAGTTAAAAGCATAGTTCCTGGCTGTGTTCTATTCCCACTTATCCCCCCTATGCCCTATTCATTTAGAACATTCTAACATTCAAAGCTGGAATTATTAAAAATAAAAAAGCATTAAGTTAAGCTCTCTTAGGTGTAATTTGCTTTCAAAGTATTTTTACAGTTCAGTTTTAGCGATCTTCATGTTTACAATTGTGCTCCCTTCGCAGTGCACTTTGAAAACACTGATATCATTTTGAACACAGCCTCATGGCGAAAGCTATAGGTATATTTAAAAGCGGAAATTATGTTACAGTACGTCTCCAAAGCTTGTGAAAATAAAAAACACAGCATACACTGTAAAAAAAAAAATCGTAAAAAAAAGGTAAATGACTGGCAGCTACGGCTGCCAAACAAAAACCTTAAAATTACGGTAAAATTTCTTTTGTTGAAATAAAGTGCAAAAATAATAAATCTACAGATATTTTCATTAAAATGTTTACAGAGAAACACTGTTATTTTACAAACTTCTTCTAGATTATTATGATCAAATACGTTTAATAAAGTTACAAAATAAGAGTTTTACAGAGAAACACTATTATTTTACAAACTTTTCCTAGATTATTATGATCAAATCCATTTAATAAAGTTAAACAATAAGAGTTTTACAGAGAAACACTGTTATTTTACAGACTTTTCCTACATTATTATGATCAAATCCGTTTAATAAAGTTACACAATAAGAGTTTTACAGAGAAACACCGTTATTTTACAAACTTTTCCTAGATTATTATGATCAAATCCATTTAATAAAGTTACACAATAAGAGTTTTACAGAGAAACACTATTATTTTACAAACTTTTCATAGATTATTATGATCGAACACCATCAATAAAGTGACTGCACTAAAAGTTTAAGAGAAAACAATGTTATTTAAAAGAATTTTCCCTAAATCATTACGATTAAACACCTTTAATAAAATGCCAAGACATGCGCAAGGTCATAATTTAACAGTTTTATTTTGGATCAAAAAAGTCTGGAAAAAACAAGATACAACTGATTAAAATTCTCACAACTTTAAAATTACAGTGGTTACATTTTATTGAATAGTATTTATGTAAAACATGTTGAGATTTAAGTTATATGGAATGATTCAGTTCCAAATCTTAAATGAAACTAATGTGAATGGGACACTGACAAAGGAGTGCGGATCCAAATGCAAGTTTATTACACAGAGATGGTCACGCAAGCAACAGTCAACAGAGGAGCAAACATATGTATGCAGGGAATCCAGAGTCATGGTCAAATAACAGGCAAATGGTCAGTCCCAGCAGCTACAACAACATAAACAATTAACAAGCAAAGCAAGAGAAACGCGTCATAATGTTCACAGTAACAGTATAACAAGCCTTAGCAATTAGTGCGTGCGTCTATGCTGCTTTTAAAATCCATGTAATCAGTTCATAACGATCCTCCGACTGTGTGTGTGTGCCCAATCAGTGGAATCTGGAACAGGTGCATGTGAGCATTGCATGACTGGATCTGTAGTCCATATAATGGCGGATTTGTAGTTCTATGGTGATCTGCGTGTTTACCAGCGATCTACAAGGATTAAATTGCTGATGATTGTGACAGGAACATTTATACTACTACAGTAAACAGCACAACAGTTTCATGAAATTCTCAGACTATAGGATTATGATAAACTTAAGATATACTGAAAACGTATACAGCTACTTGATTTTCACTGTTTTACACCCACTATTTGCACACACACACACACACACACACACACACAGTCGGAGGATCGTTATGAACTGATTACATGGATTTTAAAAGCAGCACAGACGCACGCACCAATTGCTAAGGCTTTTTATACTGTTACTGTGAACATTATGATGCGTTTATCTTGCTTCACTTTGTTTGTTAATTGTTTATGTTGTTGCTGCTGGGACTGACCATTTGCCTGTTATTTGACCATGACTCTGGATTCCCTGCATACATCTGTTTGCTCCTCTGTTGACTGTTGCTTGCGTGACCATCTCTGTGTAATAAACTTACATTTGGATCCGCACTCCTTTGTCAGTGTCCCATTCACATTACAGTTTCATTTAAGATTTGGAAGTCATTCCATATAACTTAAACCAACGTGTTTTACATAAATACAATTCAATAAAATGTAACCACTGTAATTTTAAAGTTGTGAGAATTTTAACCAGTTGTATCTTGTATCTTGTTTTTTTCAGACTTTTTTGATCCAAAATAAAACTGTTAAATTATGACCTTGCGCATGTCTTGGCATTTTATTAAAGGTGTTTAATCGTAATGATTTAGGGAAAATTCTTTTAAATAACATAGTTTTCTCAAACTTTTAGTGCAGTCACTTTATTGATGGTGTTCGATCATAATAATCTATGAAAAGTTTGTAAAATAATAGTGTTTCTCTGTAAAACTCTTATTGTGTAACTTTATTAAATGGATTTGATCATAATAATCTAGGAGAAGTCTGTAAAATAACAGTGGTTCTTTGTAAAACTTTTATTGTGTAACTTTATTAAACAGATTTGATTGTAATAATCTAGGAAAAGTTTGTAAAATAACAGTGTTTCTCTGTAAAACTCTTATTTTGTAACTTTATTAAACGTATTTGATCATAATAATCTAGAAGAAGTTTGTAAAATAACAGTGTTTCTCTGTAAACATTTTAATGAAAATATATGTAGATTTATTATTTTTGCACTTTATTTCAACAAAAGAAATTTTACCGTAATTTTATGGTTTTTGTTTGGCAGCCGTAGCTGCCAGTCATTTACCTTTTTTTTACGATTTTTTTTTTTTTTACAATTACAATTTATTACTTTAATTTTACGTAATTTTAAATGTACTTCAAAAAAACAAGAAAAAACTGTGTGTAAATAATACGGCAATTTAATTGTATAAAACAGACAAATTGCTGTAATTTGTCATTAATTGTATAATACATAAAATAACAGTCAAGCTGTTAATTTACAGATATTGTTTGTAATTTTTACGGACTTTTGAATATAATTTAAAATAACAGAAAAAATACTGTATAAATAATAGTGTAATTTCCCTGTATAAAAAACACAAATGTCAGTAATTTGTCTTTAATGATAAAGTACCTAAAATGAAAGTCAAACTGTTAATTTAGAGAGATTGTTTGTCATTTTACTAAGTTTTGAATATAATTTGAAATGACAAAAAATTACTGTAAAAAATTTAGAGATATTTTCTGTAAAATTAGGTTTTTTTTTTACAGTGTACGTTAATTCTTTTATTTTATAGTGGGTTATTTATTAAGTTTCTCTGCTGTATATGACATGGGTCTGTTGGTTAGAACTTTCTGCTGTGGTTTGCATGTGAAATTGTATTTTATTTTTTAATAAATAAACAATATCCTAAATAATAATAATGATAATAATAATAATAATAATAATAATAATAATCATCATCATCATCATTAATATTATTAATATTATTATTAAAGTAAATATATTTATAATAAATCGCTTCATTATTTATTTATTTATTTATATGATTTATATATGATATTAGAATAGTGTTAGCTTTTGTAAGTGATTTTATGTTTTAGAATAGAATATGTATGTTCAACTTCTCAATAATATTAGTAAAGCAAACACAGGCCCTATATGTGCCATTTACTTATATTTTAATTAATATGGAAAGCGAGTGCATGTTTTTATCAAAACTAACATTGGATTTTATTTTAAATGCGTGTTTGTGTAAAACAATATAATTTGCACAAAGAAATGATGGGGCTGTTCTCTGAAGAAGTTACTCCACCCCGTTTAGAGCATCATTATGGGCGTTTTGCGTCATAACTAACGTAGTTCAAGCGATGGATCTGCGACAGAGAAACTATGGGTTTTGGGAAACGCTCGTCACTACATTGTTCTTTCCCCAAACCATGCATCGCACTATGATAGTTCAGCCGCGAGTTACGTCGTTGTTTGGGAAACGCACCCCTGGGCGATCGCTTGGCCCACACGGAATCTGCGAGCACAGATTTTCCACAGATTTTTAGCCCATCATTAATTCTATTTGTTTACTTACAGTTAACTATTTACTGTTAATCTAATTGGATTTGAATTTAAACATTAAATAAAAGTTAAAAAGATATTATTTTTTATTTCACATTTTAAGATTTTAGTTATGATACCCCCAAACAATTCCGCAGAAATCCGCAGATTTTTACCAAAATTCTCCGCAGAAAATAGCAAAAAACGTCCGCAGATTCCGTCTGGCCCTGGCGATCCCGTATTGCCCATGCCTAAATCCGCCACTGTAATGATGCATGATGTAATAAATATGTATTTTAAAAATGTGTATTTATTCATTTTTCTTTATTCTAAATCTTCAGGAAATATTTTGGAACATTAAAAGTCATTATGATGACCATCTCACAAGCTAATCCAGCTAAAAACAGTGCTTAAAATGTCATTAAAATGCAGTATTTAAATCTCATAAATAAATAGAAAATGAGGCGTATAACTGCAAAAAGGTCCCCATTTTGAGAAAAAAGAACCACCCCTTTCACCAGGCTGGCTATGGGGCTGCTGTGAGTTTACTTGTCCCTATGAGTCTGTGGACTTTCAGGGTTAAGTACACACTGGGATAGTGTGCATTCATGTGTGTGCTCGTGTGTGTACTTGTTTTTTACATGCTTATAACATTCTTATACACACACGCACAATATCCCTCTAGTTGCAGCTGAATGTGTGTGTGTGTGTGTGTGCTGCCATCTAGCCTTTACTGCATGAACTACATCAGCACCATGGTCAGCAGCAGAACATCAGCGCTTTCACCAAACAGATTACTCTAAATAATAATTGAAATTTGATTTAATCCTTCTAATTGGCCTGACCTTTGCAGAGCAGCTTTATGACACATTTTTATTTATTTTTATTTATCATTAAAGCTCACTTACAGGGAAGATTTGGTAGCTCCAGTCCAACCCTTACACCATCTGTTTAAAATATTATTGTTATTTTTGATCTGTCTGTATAGTAATCCAGAGATTATAGAATACACATTACATTTTAATTAATCCTTCAAAGTGACCTGCCTTTTGCAGAGCAACTATACGACTTATTCCCTTAAAGGGACTTTGAGTAATTCATTCATTCATTCTTTTTCTTTTCAGTTTAGTCCCTTTATTAATCAGGGATCGCCACAGTGAAATGAACCACCGACTTATCCAGCATATGTTTTACGCAACAGATGTCCTTCCAGCCACAACCCAACACTGGGAAACATCCATACACACTCATTCACACACATGCACTATGGCCAATTTAGCTTCCCCAATTCACCTATTGACCTTATTCTTCAACGCGGAAGTGCGCTCGTTTTTGCGATTGTTTTAGAACTTCCGATTCAGTTGCCTATGGGAGAAATGACTAGGAATAATAAACGGCTGAAAACGGTCAAACTACTCGCTCTACAAACAAGTGTTTGCATGATTATACAGACAAAATAGAATAACATAATGGGAAAACCTCAGTTTGCAACATCAAGCAGCAGAAAGGGCTGTTTTTAACATCTAAAAATGAATGGAAGTGAATGAGACCGGAAATCTCGAGCCAAAATGACTCAAATGGCTGCGCCCACTCGTACGCGGAGAATAAGGTGAATACCGCATGTCTTTGGACTGTGGGGGAAACCGGAGCACTTGGAGGAAACCCACGGCAACATGAGGAGAACATGCAAAACTACACACTAACCCCAGCTGACCCAGCCTAGGCTTGAACCAGTGACCAAAACACAGGGAGAACATGCAAACTCCACACAGAAATGCCAACTGACCCAGCCAAGGCTCGAACCAGCGACAAAACTCTAAATAAGAATAGTAAAAAGGAATGCAATACAAATGTAATCCATCCATCCATCCATCCATCCATCCATCCATCCATCCATCCATCCATCCATCTATCTATCTATCTATCTATCTATCTATCTATCTATCTATCTATCTATCTATCTATCTATCTATCTATCTATCTATCTATCTATCTATCTATCTATCTATCTATCTATCTGTCTGTCTGTCTGTCTGTCTATCTATTTATCTATCTGTACAGTATGTCTGTCTATTTGTCCATCTATCTATCTATCTATCTATCTATCTATCTATCTATCTATCTATCTATCTATCTATCTATCTATCTATCTATCTATCTATCTATCTATCTATCTATCTATCTATCTATCTATCTATCTATCTATCTATCTATCTATCTATCTATCTATCCATCTATCTATACAGTATGTCTGTCTATTTGTCTATCTATCTATCTATCTATCTATCTATCTATCTATCTATCTATCTATCTATCTATCTATCTATCTATCTATCTATCTATCTATCTCTATCTATCTATCTATCTATCTGTCTGTCTGTCTGTCTATCTGTTTATCTATCTGTACAGTATGTCTGTCTGTCTGTCTATCTATCTATCTATCTATCTATCTATCTATCTATCTATCTATCTATCTATCTATCTATCTATCTATCTATCTATCTATCTATCTATCTATCTATCTATCTATCTATCTATCTATCTATCTGTCTGTCTGTCTGTCTGTCTGTCTGTCTATCTATCTATCTATTTATCAGTCGGTTGGTCAGTCAGTCAGTGAGTTAGTCAACAGCGGCCTCTGGTGGATTTACGTGAGAACAGCAGGCGCGAATCGCACTCGTGAGAGAAATTTGAGATCTGAAAAAGCGTACACAGCGGCCTCTGGTGGATTTGCGAAAACAAAAACTGCCAAAAAAAAACATAGTTCCTTTTTTGGCGCTCTCCTGAAATGTATATGGGGGTACGTAATCAGAATGAGCCTGGGTTGCGTTTTATTATTAATAATGTTCTCCAAACTTGTGCAGTAGTCCTGAATCTCTTAAAGAAAAAACAAAATTTGGCTTTGATGATCCAGACCATTTTTTTATGTATATGAAACTTTCCCTAAATAATAAATAGTTGTACAGGGAAGCTAAATTTGTTACATACATTGACATAATAGATGCATATATCCAAATGTTGTAACTTATTTTTTTGTTTTCCACATATCCACCAAGAAAATCCTTCTGTATACATTAACAAAACAGATGGACGATAGATTCTTTTTCCGTGGAACAAAAACCACAGGAATAATTAAAATCCAAATTAAATCTCACTAAAACATCCTTGGCTGGATATATATAGTGTAGATTTTAATTGTTTACTTTACTATTTAACCCTGTGTGCTGTTTGGGGATGTTTTCATCCAATCTGGGCTGATTTTGAGGCATAATCTGGCCACAACTTTCCCTGTGTTTCAGCAAATAGATGATTTTTGATGACAAATCTTATTTTAACGCATATTTTAGGAAAATGCTTTGAAATTTGTCAAAAA
The DNA here is from genome assembly GCA_903798195.1 of Danio kyathit. Lineage (NCBI taxonomy): Eukaryota > Metazoa > Chordata > Actinopteri > Cypriniformes > Danionidae > Danio > Danio kyathit. The sequence goes on from LR812539.1 coordinate 53,945,437, forward strand.
TTCAACAATACACTGTGTCTGAGACAATCAAAATAAGCAGCTGAGCAACATAGTAAATGTATTTATGCATTATAATCTGCTGTTTTACTCCACAGAACTCCATATAAACGTCAGAAACTTCTTTGCACAGGCCTATCTAAAAGGTTAATGCTGCCAACTGATAATCAACAGTAAAAATGACACATATTACCTCTTATCTCTTACCACCAACAATCAAGAATGCATGATTATACGCTGTCATAGCTTTGCAATCAAAAAATGTGATCATAATGGACGTCAATGGGGGCAAAACACAGCCACGAACGTAACGAAAAGGTAGTGAATATGAACAGGACACGAGGGTTGAACAATATATTTCACCTCCACATGCTCTGAATCATAGCACAGACCGAGCCTTTGACGTCAGCAGCGCGAGTCATCCCAACAGCCAATCAGAAGCGCACAGGCAGGCGCCGCTGTCTGTGAACTGAGCGGAATGACAACCCGAGGCTGAACACAGGTGAGAGAAACCTTCATGATAACATAAACAGGCGTTTAAATGATAAGTAAATAAAAAAAGAGAAGAAGATATCCGACTTATTCTCTCTCAGACGCGTCATCAAGCTTTTTTTTTCCTCCCAGAAAGATGCGCTCGGCACGGGATGTTTTCATTTATTCCTCATCTTCACTGGATGGACGAGGGATGGAGACACAAGCCTGTTCTGAGGTCGGTCTTTGTTTAAGAATTATAATTTACAGTCAGTCCATGATGTAGAGAGGACTTTTAGTGCAGGTGTTTTGTAATTTAGTTTATTATTACCTCAGAAGTGGTAGAAATGTCTTTATGAAGAAGGCTATAGCCTCCTTTTTATGTATGTATTTATTTATTTATTTATTTTACCACGCAGCATTGGGCTAAATATGGAAATAGTCTAAAAATAGCTGCTGTGTTGAATATGGTATAACATATATTAACAGATTTGTTACAGACACTGTACAGATTGATTTATGTTGGGGCAACATGGAGGAATTAAGTTAACTTATTAGTTTTTACACAATTTTTAAGTAGATTGAACATAAAATAATTAAGTTGTCCCTCCAAAAAAACTCAAGAAATGGGTTGTTTCAATAAGTAGTATGAACAAACAGTAAACGTCATATGTTTGAGTGGATGTTTGACTAATGTTTTGCTTTTGTTATAGCTTGATATATCTCTGTTGGTAAAGAAGTTGTTCTGATTGATCAGGCTTATTAAACTATACGAGCTAAGCAAAGTGGTGGTGATATTTTATGTTTTTGTTTTGTTTGTTTACATTGTTAAAATGTCAGACTTGTTTTATGCAGCAGTAAAACGTGGCTGTTCAAAAAATTCCCATCACTTTCCATCCATCCATTAGGGCTGCACAATATATTGATTCAATATAGTAGTGTGAGCGTTTTTTTATTTGGATGTGTTTTTAAGGCCTGTGACTGTAAGATTTCAAGTGGATTTAAACCATTTGTGCACAAAAAAACTATAAAGTTAGCCACTTTAAAGGGCACCTATGATAAAAATCAATATTTGTAAGCTGTTTGGACAGAACTGTGTGTAGGTATAGTGTGACCACTGTCATATTGGAGTGATATAATCCCAACAAGTCTCGTTTTTTTAATTTACTAACGTTAAAATAGGATCCAAATCCCAATGATTTTGAGGCCCACTGCAATGTGACGTAGGTGTGCGGTTTTCCCCGCCCACCGATTGATTGACATGTCCGCACAACATTTTTTGCAAATAAACTGGGATTAAAATATTTGTTCCAACTCTCTGTGGTTTTTATAAGTTTAATAAGTTTAAATTGTTTTTAAAACAGAGCATATTTGTAATAAAGACAGTAAAATCGCTATCTTATACTTAACTACTATAATCACCATGGCCGCATGGTGCCAGTAAATGCACTTATGTTTGTGTTACTGCAGACGGCATTTGTGTGTGACTCATCATTTCAGAAAGGCTTGAATAAACTCCACCACAAATACATGAAATAAACTAACTCTGTATTTTGGACAAATGAGCTGAATTTTAGCTTCATTCGTGTCTCTATTACTGTGCTGTTTATCTGATGTAACGCATGAGAAGCAGACATGCACGTGGGAATGGTCATTTGCATTTAAAACCGCAGGCTACAAAAACAGCTACAATATACTACACAATATTATTATATTATATACACAGTAGCCTAGGTAGGTCTGCAATTACATCCCTGAATGACGTCCAGAATGAAGCAGTTACTGCTTGTGCACAATGATGAACAATGACAAACAATCTACCTACCTGTCTACCATTCGTCCGTCCGTCCATCCATCTGTCTGTCTGGACTAAAAACAAGACAAAACCCTAAGTAAGAAAAGTAAAAGGAATGGATCTATCTATCTATTGATCGATCGGTCGGTCGGTCTGTCTGTCTGTCTGTCTGTCTGTCTACCATTCTTCCGTCTGGATTAAAAACAAGACTGAACTAAGTAAAAAAAGTAAAAAGGAATGCAATACAAATGCGCCAGTAAAAATATCTATCTATCTATCTGTCTATCTATCTGTCTATCTGTCTGTCTGTCTGTCTGTCGGTCGGTCGGTTGGTCGGTCTACTATTCTTCCGCATGGACTAAAAACAAGACTAAACTCTAAGTAAGAAAAGAAAAAAGGAATGCAATACAAATGCGCCAGTAAAAATATCTATCTATCTATCTATCTATCTATCTATCTATCTATCTATCTATCTATCTATCTGTCTGTCTGTCTGTCTGTCTGTCTGTCTGTCTGTCTGTCTGTCTGTCTGTCTGTCTGTCTGTCTGTCTACCATTCTTCCGCATGGACTAAAAACAAGACTAAACTCTAAGTAACAAAAGAAAAAAAGGAATGCAATACAAATGCGCCAGTAAAAATATCTATCTATCTGTCCGTCCGTCCGTCCGCCCGCCCATCCATCCATCCATCCATCCATCCATCCATCCATCCATCCATCCATCCATCCATCCATCCATCCATCATCCATCCATCCATCTATCACCCTGTTCTGTATTTGACTGTCCTGTTTTTCCTGTTTTTCAGTGATTCACCCTCTTTCATTAATCAGCGATGAATGACCTTCTTCAGAACTCTTCTCTCGTGAACTGGGACGTCCTGGAGGGAAGAAACGCGTCGCCTGCCCCACCCTGGGAGGTGGAGCCAGTTCCAGTCTTCATCAACCCATGGGATGTCCTGCTGTGCGTGACAGGAACGCTGATGTCCTGTGAAAATGCAGTGGTCATTGCACTAATTGCCTATACACCCACTTTGAGAGCGCCCATGTTCGTCCTCATTGGGAGTCTGGCGTTTGCTGACCTTCTGGCCGGCCTTGGTCTAATCCTTAATTTTGTCATAACCTACATAATCGACTCAGGATTGGTTACTTTATTGTCTGCAGGGCTCCTAATCACAGCCTTTTCAGCATCAGTGCTTAACATCCTAGCGATCACCGTAGATCGATACCTATCATTGTATAATGCATTAACGTACCACACTGAACGCACAATGGCGTTTACGTACGTCACGCTAATTTTAATGTGGATCGTTAGCGCTGCTCTAGGGTCGCTTCCAGTTTTGGGATGGAATTGTTTGGAGGACGAGAGCACCTGTAGCATTTGCCGACCGGTGAATAAAAACAACGCCGCAGCACTCGCCGTGTCCTTCCTTCTGATTTTCGCTCTAATTCTGCAGCTCTACCTGCAGATATGTAAGATCGCTTTCCGACATGCGCAGCAAATCGCAGTTCAGCGCCAATTCATGACTGCCTCACATGCATCTTCCACCACCAAAGGAGTTTCAACATTGACCACCATTTTGGGGACTTTTGCGTTCTGCTGGATCCCTCTTGCCATGTATTCACTGGTGGCGGACACGCGGTCACCGGTGATTTACACGTACATCACAGCTCTTCCGGCAATCTGCCACTCCATCATCAACCCTATGATATATGCATTCAGGAACCCGGAGATTCTGCGATCTTTAAGGATTGCTTGTTGTGGATGCATGCCTTATAGTTTCAGCGTGCGACCCAGGACACCCAGTGACGTGTAGCAGCGCATCTTCAGAAGAAAGCACAATCACACTGCAATTAAATGCTTTTTATTAGTTTTTGAGTCTTGTTTCTAGTCCAAATATCTACAAATTCTAAAATCAAGGAGCATTTTTTTAGACAAGTGCAAATTTTGGTCTTGTTTTCATGTAACCCCGCTGGTCCTACACCACCCAATCCAATCTGACCTGGGATCGAACTAGCGACTTTGTGCATTGAATCGGTTGCTCTACCAAGGAGGCTAAAGACCATGGCCTCTAGTGTCAGTCGCTAGAGCACCTTTAAGCCACCTTTCCACTCCATACGACAAGCGACAGACCGAAAGTCATTCAATTCCAATGGAGAGTAGTCCGGGAGATCTGATCATCTCCGTATGCGGAAAATTCGGATTCGATTTGAGCTGCGGATACGCTAAAATATTTGAACTTTGAATACGGAACTCTGCGACTAGATCGTATGCAACCAGCCGACCGGATGTGATCTACTCCAGTGTTATCCGAGCAGGTCCATGTGCGCAAGATGAGAAATATAATTTTTTTCTGTTATATTTTAAATCAGAAAAAAGTCTATATAAAAAAACATTTCTATTCATAAATGAGTAATAAAAAATAAAAATTTTAATGCTGTCTTCACATTCCCTCTAAAATTTTTATTGGTCTATGAGTTTCTAGTATTCATTCATTCGTTCATTCATCCATGGTGAACGCACAGAGAATAAAGGCTGTTATTTTACTTCATTTCAGACACTGCGAGAATCAGCTTCTCTCCCATGGTGCATGACAACACTGAAAATTCTGTGGGACTGCCACAAGGGGGCGTATTCGACAGTCATGTCCAAATGTCGTGTGCAGTGGAAAGGTGGCTTTAGAGGTCAGAGGAGTTAGGTTTACCTGCACAGCACTTCACTAGCTGGCCTCCGCTACACTCTCCCCCCTAAACCTCACTCCCATCCGGGTCACGGCACCAATGTAACCCCGCCGGTACTACACCACCCAACACGATTCGAGCTGGGAACGAACCGGTGACTTTCTGCATGGGAGTTGGTTGCTCTAACAAGGAGGCTAAAGACCATGGTCTCTAGCGTCTGTCGCTAGAGCACATTTAGAGGTCAGAGGAATGAGGTTTACCTGCACAGCACTTCACTATTCAATTCAATTCAATTCACCTTTATTTCTATGGCGCTTTTACAATGTATATTGTGTCAAAGCAGCTTCACATAGAATATTATAGTAAATTAAAACAGTGTCAGTCCAGTTTTCAGTGTTTAAGTTCAGTTCAGTTTAGCTCAGTTCAGTGTGGCTTAATAATCACTACTGAGAGTCCAAACACTGAAGAGCAATTCCATCGATGCGCAGCTCTATAGATCCCGAACCATGCAAGCCAGAGGCGACAGCGGCGAGGAAAAAACTTCACCAATTGGCGAAAGTGAAAAATTAAAAAAACCTCAAGAGAAGCCAGGCTCAGTTGGGCACGACCACTAGCTGGCCTCCGCTACACTCTCCCACCTAAACCTCACTCCCATCTGGGTCACGGCACCAATGTAACCCTGCCGGTCCTACACCACCTCTGAGCTGGGATCAAACCGGCGACCTTCCGCATGGTAGTCGGTTGCTCTAGCAAGAAGGCTAAAGACCATACAATTTTAAGCACGTCTCTAAGCAAAATAATCTGCCAGTAGGGTAAGCAAAATAAACGTCATTTTTTTAACATGTTTTTACATTGTACTTACTGCACTGGGGTGCGTTTCCCAAACAATGACATAACTCACGGCTGAACTATCACAGAACGATGCATCGTTTGGGAAAAGAGCGATGTAGTGACGAGTGTTTCCCACAACCGTAGCTGCTTTGCCGCAGATCCATCATGTGAACCACGTTAGTTATAACGTAAAATGTCCATAATGATGCTCTAAATAAGGTGGAGTAACAACTTCTTTGGAAAAAAAACACACATTTTTTGTGCAAATTATATTGTTTTACATGCACACGCATTTAAAAAAAAACAATATTAGTTTTGGTAAAAACAGATACTTCATAAATAACCTGCTATAAATTAAAACCATTAACGTATGCTATGTTTTTTTATTTTCACAAGCTTTGGAGGCATAACATAAATTCCGCTTTTAAATAATAGGTCACCTATAGCTTTCATCACGAGCCATGGCTGTGTTCAAAATGGCATACGTGTTTTCAAAGTGCACTACGAAGGGAACGCAATTGTTAATATGAAGATCACTAAAACTGAACTGTAAAAATACTTTGAAAGCAAATTACACAAAAGAGAGATGACTTTAATGCTTTTTTTAAAAATCATTCAAAGTTTAAATGTTGGAATGTACGAAATGAATAGGGCATAGGGGGGATAATTGGGAATAGAACACAACCAGGAACTATGCTTCTAACTACAGCTCTAGAGGTGTAGTTGCAAGCATACAAATTTGCGACGCAGTTTGCAAATGTTCGTTGGGACGACGGATTTGGAAAACGGGAAATCAACAAACTATGTTTTTAACGATGGAACTTGCGACCTTAGTTGGCTAACGAAGGTTTTCGGAAAATCACCCCTGGCTGATTATTTAGCTTTTTTTAAGAGAAATCTCAATCAATTTTTACTTATTATTTCTGAAAAACAAAACATTTATTTACTTGTCTAGAAAATACTTCTTGATTTAACAATATTTAGATATTTGGACTAGAAATAAGTCAAGAACTTGAAGTAAAAAAAAGCTTTTTGTTTGTAGTGCACGTCTGTGAAGCAGAAAATCCACATATTGTAATCCATTTTGGGGCCATTTTGTATTCGGCTGATTTTGGTATCACTTCTGATCATAGTGAAATATTGCACTCAGAGTTTGACATGTTACTATAATCACTTCCATTATGTGTTGGGGTGTAATGATTATATTCACACGGAAAAAAAAGTGATTCATTGTATTTACAAAAATTTTTTAAGGTAAGTGGCTGCAAACTATTTATATGGGCTGAATTTAAACAAACAAACAAAGTTTATTTAATTTGTTTGTTTAAATTCAACTCATATTAATTGTTTGCCACCAATTACCTTAAAATGTTTCAGTAAATACAATGAATCATTCTTTCAGTGCAAATATCAAGAGATAGCTCAGCCAGAAATGAAATCTGTCATTATTTATTCACTTTCACTTGTTCTGAACCTTGTTAGAGATTCTTTGAGATTCTGTTGAACACAAACCAAGATATTTTTAAGAAACAGCCATTGACTACTATAGTATTTGTTTTTCATACTATGGAAGTCGATGGTTACTGGTTTCCAGCATTCTTCACAATATCTTATTTTGTGTGAAACAAGTTTGCAATTGTTTGCAACCCCTTTAGGGTAAGTAAATGGTGTTTACATTTTCATTTTTTGGTCAACTATTTCTTTAAATGATCCAAAATAGCTCATTGTTAAAATAATCAATGGAGTAGCCTAATTTAAATCCAAGTCTTCTGAAGAGAAACAATGGCTTGATAAGATTACAGATTACAGATATGATTTACAATGGAGACAGGTAAATGCACCTTTAAACTAGGGCTGATCGATTAATTAATCGATTAACTATTTTCTTGCACACTTTAGTCACGCTGAGTCAGTGAAAGTGGTTTAAACACTATGGGATTTCCTGGGTTTTTTCTTTATGTGTGCTTGGAGTTTCCGCATGAGAGCGCCCTCTGGCTTTCGGAGGAGATTTATTGCTGATCACACAACTGTGTGTTTTGCTGTCAAGATGTGCATGACAATGGAAGCTTTGATTAATTGCATTTGCTCTTTCGTTTCAATTATTCGCCCAGCTCTAAACTGAAAATAAAAGATTCATTGGATTTACTCAATTTTTTGAAGGTAAGTGTTTGCAAACTATTTATATGGGCTGAATTTAAACACAATAAATGTAGTAAGGCTTAACCTAATTTGTTTAAATTCAGCCTGTATAAAATGTCTGCAACCACTTACCTTAAGAAAATTAGTAAATCTAATAAACCCTTTTTTTTCAGTGTTCTTTAAAGTTCAGGAATAGTCTAATTGACATGGTTTGTTTTTAGATTTGTGATGCATTTGATCATCTGAAGTGTCTTAAACTACTGTGTAACATTGAATATAATGTTTAATAATGCAAGGGGGAATCTATTAATGCCAAATAATTAAAAATCGCCTATTTATATTCATAAGTAATTAGCAACAAATTGTGCAAACATATGTGTCTGACATAATAATTCAGAATCGTTAATATTTGTCACAATTCGCCTCTGCTTTGTTCAATATACAGAAGTACTCAACGCTAAATCCATACCAAATGTATTTATTTATTTATTTATTTATTTAACCACTTGTCCTAATAAGTAATAATAACTAGTACGTTACTTTGGAGTGTTGTATCGAAAGTGAGTTCAGTATTGTGTTATATATCGACATGTGTATTGTTATAGCGACTTGTCTGTATTGTTACACCCCTAACAATTAGCATAAATAACAGATTTTTACTCATAATGAATAGTGAGGATTAAAAAAATTATGGGAGTACAAAGTAAAGAGAATTACATTTCAGTGCCTTTGCAGTCTTTAGGCAAAAACCTTTCACCCCATTTTTTTCCTCAAAGAAATGGGATTAATATATATATATACAATACAGAAATACTCCCTTTCTCGAAGAAACTTTAGCACGCTTCCAAAAAAAGCTCGATGCAAATTTCCCCGAGGGAATGAGATAGTTATGTGAGAATGCAAACACAAATGTGATGTGAGATACACTTTTGTTTGTTTGATTTATTTATTTTGTGGAAGGGTTGTTCGTAAGACTGTCATGACACCTTTATAATCATGACATATAACACGTGTCATGAAAATGAATGAGATTTTTTGCACATATATGACAACAGTCGATAAGTTTGGTTTGTTTAGTTTGTTTTGACATCTTTACATTACAACATAACCTGTCATAAATCTGTCATAAACATGATTGTCATGAGGCCATTATAATTATGTCATGAACATTTTTAGGGTAACAGTGGTTAGCACTGTCGCTTCACAGCAACAATGTCACTTATTCGAGTCCCGACTGGGCCAGTTGGCATATCTGTGTGGAGTTTGCATGTTTTCCCCATGTCGGCGTGGGTTTCCTCCGGGTGCTCCAGTTTCCCCCACAGTCTAAACACATGCACTATAGGGGATTTGAATAAACTAAATTAGCCGAAGTTTATGAGTGTTTGTGAATGAGTGTGTATGGGTGTTTCCCAATACTGGGTTGCAGCTGGAAGGGCATCCGCTGCATAAAACATGCTGGAATAGTTGGTGGTTCATTCCACTGTGGCGACCTCTGAAATAGAGACTAAGCCGAAGGAAAATGACTGAATTTTATGCATGTTTATGACAACAGTCATTAAGCGTCATTCACTTTGTTGTGTCATTTTAAATGCAAAGATATTTATGTTTTGACTTCTTTACATTACTAAGACAACATAACCTGTCATAAATCTGTCATAAACATAATTGTCACAAGGCCATTATAATTGTGTCATGAATATTTTTCTGATTGCCTTTTCAGTGGACCAAAATTAATTTGTCTTTTAAAATTTCTCAGTAAAAGTCTCAATACTACGTCAAATAATTTGATCATAGCTTCATTAATATTTAATGACATTTAATGACACTTTAATTACAAAAATCAAGTTGTACCACTGTAGTTGATATTAATGTTTTAACAATGTGTGACACATTATAATGGTCTAATGACAATCATGTTTATGACAGATTTATGACAAGTTATGTGACTTGACATGTCGCGTTTTGACAACAAAAACATCTTAAACAATGTCATTTTTGCATTTAAAATGACATAACTGAGCTAATGACACTTAATAACAGTTGTCATAAGCATACAAAAATTATTACAAAGGTTTAATTACAGTCTTATGAACTGTCGTTCAAGTAAAGTGTTACCAAAGTTTCTTTGATAAACTGAAAGCAAAAGCATTGGCAATTTATTCTTCCTGTCTCATTTTATCCCTTACAGACTTTTTGCAATTACTGGGAATAAATAATATGCAGGGGCCTCACGGCGGCACAGTGAGTTGCACGATCACCTCACAGCAAGAAGGTCGCTGGCTCGAGCCTCGGCTGGGTCAGTTGGCATTTCTGTGTGGAGTTTGCACGTTCTCCCAGTGTTTGCGTGGGTTTCCTCCGGGTGCTCCGGTTTCCCCCACAAGTCCAAAGACATGTGGTACAGGTGAATTTGGTAAGCTAAACTGTCCGTAGTGTGTGTGTGTGAATGAGTGTGTATGGATGTTTCCCAGTGATGGGTTGCGGCTGGAAGGGCATCCGCTATGTAAAACGTATGCTGGATAAGTTGGCCGTTCATTCCACTGTGATGACCTCAGATTGATAAAGGAACTAAGTTTAAAATATGAATGAATGAAATAATCTTGCAAGATTCCTAACGATATCTTCGCTATCAATTCGTAACTTTTTGATTTAGTGGCTAATCTGTATAAATTTGTACAATTTAGTATGTTTTACTCATCCCCTAATCAGGGTTGCGGTTGGTGGGTAGGGGGAGGGGGGAGGCGGGGATTATGGGGATTTGGGCTGTAGTGCCACGCCTCCTTTTTAAAAGCATACATTTCGTATATTTTTACATAATTCGTACAAATTAGACACTAAACTAACAAAACGTAAAATAGTTACGTTTCCCCATGAGATCAGTCTGAGATTCCTCACACCACAGTACAACCGGCCGTAGATCTGAGGCTGGGATATTTTTTTATAAAAGGCTCACAAAGTGCTTTCAAAATGAGGGATGGCTGTACTAATAATAATGGCTATTGTTTGAGTGTCATATATATACAGGGTAATAACATCAAGTGATAACTTACAGTATAAATAATAAATGTACAAAATACTGTAAACGTTTCCACAGAAAAACTTCACCGCACTTTAGGACAGTAGGAACAAAAGACCAAATAATAACATTAAGTATATGTCGTACACAGTAGCGTAAAAACGGACCCATAGTTCCTGTAGTGATGTTTGTTTGGTGGCATTGATATACATGGATGTTCAGTATGCATTTACAGTATTTCAGCATTTATTGGATTTCAACGTAGACAATCAAATAGTAACGTGGCGTCCAAATACGAATCAATATCGTCATAATCTTCAGCATCATCATCATCATCAAACAGGTGTTTCTAATTATCCAAATGTAGCATATACGCATTGCATTGTTGCCTGTAAACACTGTGGTACTGTACGTCTGCATTCAATGCATTTCTTCCTTAAAGAGGACCTATTATGCCCTTTTTTACAAGACGATTTTTCTCTGATGTTTCTAGAGTGTGTGTGTGTGTGTGTGTGAAGTTTCCAACCCAGGCTATTACGCACCCCTATATACATTTCTGAAGAGCGCCAAATACGTCCCAGGAGCTACGTTTTTTTGCAGTTTTAGTTTTTCGCAAATCCACCAGAGGCCGCTGTGTACACTTTTTCAGATCTCAAATTGCTCTCACGAGTGTCATTCGAGCCTGCTCTTCTCACGTAAATCCATCAGACGCCGCTGTCGACTGACTGACTAACCGACTGACCGACCAATCCCCCTCACCCACCCCCTTCCCTAAACCCAAATAGTGTTTTCAAAAGTACCGGACAGCAAATCATCGTCACGGTCAACTCCGCTCTGCGTCTCAAATCCTTCAAAGTACGCAACAAGCCACTGGGCAAACTGGTAACAGCGGAAAAGCCGTCCATACAACACAGGCTCATTGTAAAAAACGTAGCCCTGTATACATTTCTGGAGATCGCAAATTATGTAGCCAGAAGTACGTATGGCTGCATTTCTTCTTTAAAACGAACGCTACGGGGCGGTATGACACCGTTACTTTTCGCACTTACCAGCTGACCGTTTACCTCTGTAGGGACCAACCCGGGCTCATTCTGAAAACGTACCGCTATATACATTTCTGGAGAGTGCCAAATACGTCCCAGGAGCTACATTTTTTGCAGATTTTGTTTTCGCAAATCCACCAGAAGCTGCTGTGTATGCATTTGAGATCTCATATTTCTCTCGCGAGTGCCATCCGCAACTGCTGTTCTCACGTAAATCCACCAGAGGCCGCTGTCGACTGACCGACTGACCCACCCTCCTCCTTCCCTAAACCCAACCAATTGTGTTTTGAAAAGCAATCCAGAAAAAGAAAAGCCCTCGCGGCTGCCTGATTTTTACCACGTTTTCAGATTTGACCACATTCTCACCGCTACAGGGCGGTATGACGTCAATCCTTTTTGCACTTACCAGCTGAACGATTACCTCCGTGTGGATGGCTTTACTGCTGTTACCAGTTTGTCCAGTAGCTTGCCATGTGCGTTGGTAGACTTGAGATGCAGAGAGGAGTTGACCACGACAGCAGGGTTCAAGTCCGGTGAAGAACGGTTCTAGAAAGCAGGTAAAACAAAAGGCAAAAAATAAAACAAAACAAGTAAATAACATGGTGAAAACACGGTAAAATCTGAAAACATGGTAAAAATCAGGCAGCCGCGAGGGCTTTTTTTTCTGGATTGCTTTTCAAAACACTATTGGTTGGGTTTAGAAAAGGAGGAGGGTGGGTCAGTCAGTCAGTCGACAGCGGCCTCTGGTCGATTTACACGAGAACAGCAGGTGCAAATGGCACTCGTGAGAGAAATTTGAGAGCTGAAAAAGCGTACACAGCGCCCTCTGGTGGATTCGCGAAAAACAAAAACTGCAAAAAATGTAGCTTCTGGGACGTATTTGGCGCTCACGAGAAATGTATATAGGGGTACGTAATCAGAATGAGCTTGGGTTGGTTCATACAGAGGTAAGCGATCAGTTGGTAGTGTGAAAAGAAACGGCGTCATACCGCCCGTAGCGTTCGTTTGAAAGACGAAATGCAGCCATACGTTCATCTGGCTACATAATTTGCACTCTCCAGAAATGTATATAGGGCTACGTTTTCAGAATGAGCCTATGTTGGATGTTTCTGAACTGACCCTTTTAAGGTTTGATCGTAATTGTGCCGTTTTGGTGACTGACACTCTAAATTTAAATGAGATTGTGCTCTTTTCAAATAAGGGCGGAGCAACAAATGCCTGTGTGTCAGCATAGTGGCAGATTCAAAAAGGAGACAAACATCCTACGCTAATGAGGGAGAGATGGTCAGTAGTGGGTGGGGCTTTCCCCCCTCTGATGACACGTACGAAAGGAGAATGTCAATCAAAGTGTTTCTGCAGACTGTTTATATCAAGTCTGATTATAAAAAATAAAATTAACAAATTTTTACCATTAGAAGCTGGTTATATTCCCACACTGCTGCCACACAACACAATAAAAATGTATTTTTTCATAATAGGTCCCCTTAAAAATGTAGATGAATCATGCAGTATATATTCATAGCTGATCTATACTATTTTTTTAAACTGTACAAATCTTCCAGATGCACACTAAATATTGTAATATTATATTTCTAGTTGTTCATATTGAGGACTCATCAAGTTATGAATGCATCACGTTTCAGTTATGTATAATATGCTGATATATTGATGGTGATTCTCCAGGTGTATCGTCACAGCACTACTATCTGTATTATTTTATTACACTAGTATTGCTTTTGCATTTCATTGATGGTGAAATGAGTCGAATGTATGGTGCGGTACATCTTATTTGCACACGTTTTGAAGTATTGCAAGCTTTATGGTGTTTAGTAAGTTCATATACAGTAATACAGCAGTAATAGTCTTCACAGTTGTTCAGTGGCCTACTAGACTTCTGCAACTTTTGTTCATCGCTGTATTAAAACATCTGGGGATCATCTAAAGGTAATCACTATGAGATGAAATCTGTAATTGATTGCTGGTATGGCAGCCAAAGAACCAAGTTTGACGTGCTGGATTTACTGAGCTTGAATGAAATTGTTGCGTTACTCTAAATGTTATTGTCAATTTAAAAGGTTGTACACTGAATGTACCAAGCTTTTCTTTAAGCGGCTACGATTGTCTCTGTATCTTTGTAATAACCCAGTCTTAACACAAAATGCTGGTTTTCATACACACATGTACATTTAATTTGGTGTGTGTGGCGTTTATATAGAATTATATTTTTGTACTTCGTTAGAAATGTTTCAGTCTTTGTGTGGTTAGCGGTGTGTTTTGAACTGGATCCATGATTATAATGTGTTGCTAATTTCTGTCTAACCTTCACTGCAAAACCATTGCTGTATGTTTGACAACACAATATAGTACTCGTTTTCATATCTTTTATTTAGCTGACGTGTACCTCTTTTACTTCAGATGTAATAAAAACCAAATTTTGGTGACAAACTTTGATGTTGGCTTCACAAAACCGGGTCTGAATTCTTTAAATAAGCGTGAACATGTTTCTGTTTCAGGGTTTTACTGCAGAGAAAGCCAAATAACACTTTAAAAATAACAATTTATTGCAATTGCACTTAGCATGTGGGTAGCATGTTTAACACATGGCTGTTAACATGTTGCTGTGTGTTTAAAATGCTAAAATGAATTGATACATTGTTAGCCTTTTACCATATGGCTAATATGTTCAGCTGTTGCTATCCTGCTTATCTCATTGCTAACGTGAAACAGCATGTTTTGGAAATGTTTAGCATGCTATGGCTACATGGCTAATATGTTCAGGTGTTGCTATCCTGCTTATCTCATTGGTAACATGAAACAGCATGTTTTGGAAATGTTTAGCATGCTATGGCTACATGGCTAATATTTTCAGCTGTTCATATCCTGCTTATCTCATTGCTAACGTGAAACAGCATGTTTTGGAAATGTTTAGCATGCTATGGCTACATGGCTAATATGGTTAGCTGTTGCTATCCTGCTTATCTCGTTGCTAACATGAAACAGCATGTTTTGGAAATGTTTAGCATGCTATGGAAACATGGCTAATATGGTTAGCTGTTGCTATCCTGCTTATCTCATTGCTAACATGAAACAGCATGTTTTGGAAATGTTTAGCATGCTATGGCTACATGGCTAATATGGGTAGCTGTTCATATCCTGCTTATCTCATTGCTAACATGAAACAGCATGTTTTGGAAATGTTTAGCATGCTATGGCTACATGGCTAATATGTTCAGCTGTTGCTATCCTGCTTATCTCTCACTGCTAACATGAAACAGCATGTTTTGGAAATGTTTAGCATGCTATGGCTACATGGCTAATATGTTTAGCTGTTGCTATCCTGCTTATCTCATTGCTAACATGAAACAGCATGTTTTGAAAATGTTTAGCATGCTATGGCTACATGGCTAATATGGTTAGCTGTTGCTATCCTGCTTATCTCACTGCTAACATGAAACAGCATGTTTTGGAAATGTTTAGCATGCTATGGCTACATGGCTAATATGTTTAGCTGTTGCTATCCTGCTTATCTCACTGCTAACATGAAACAGCATGTTTTGGAAATGTTAAGCATGCTATGGCTACATGGCTTATATGTTCAGCTGTTGCTATCCTGCTTATCTCACTGCTAACATGAAACAGCATGTTTTGGAAATGTTTAGCATGCTATGGCTACATGGCTAATATGTTCAGCTGTTGCTATCCTGCTAATCTCTCACTGCTAACATGAAACAGCATGTTTTGGAAATGTTTAGCATGCTATGGCTACATGGCTAATATGTTTAGCTGTTGCTATCCTGCTTATCTCATTGCTAACATGAAACAGCATGTTTTGAAATGTTTAGCATGCTATGGCTACATGGCTAATATGGTTAGCTGTTGCTATCCTGCTTATCTCACTGCTAACATGAAACAGCATGTTTTGGAAATGTTTAGCATGCTATGGCTACATGGCTAATATGTTTAGCTGTTGCTATCCTGCTTATCTCACTGCTAACATGAAACAGCATGTTTTGGAAATGTTAAGCATGCTATGGCTACATGGCTTATATGTTCAGCTGTTGCTATCCTGCTTATCTCACTGCTAACATGAAACAGCATGTTTTGGAAATGTTTAGCATGCTATGGCTACATGGCTAATATGTTCAGCTGTTGCTATCCTGCTTATCTCTCACCGCTAACATGAAACAGCATGTTTTGGAAATGTTTAGCATGCTATGGCTACATGGCTAATATGTTCAGCTGTTGCTATCCTGCTTATCTCACTGCTAACATGAAACAGCATGTTTTGGAAATGTTTAGCATGCTATGGCTACATGGCTAATATGTTCAGCTGTTGCTATCCTGCTTATCTCTCACTGCTAACATGAAACAGCATGTTTTGGAAATGTTTAGCATGCTATGGCTACATGGCTAATATGGTTAGCTGTTGCTATCCTGCTTATCTCACTGCTAACATGAAACAGCATGTTTTGGAAATGTTTAGCATGCTATGGCTACATGGCTAATATGTTTAGCTGTTGCTATCATGCTTATCTCTCACTGCTAACATGAAACAGCATGTTTTGGAAATGTTTAGCATGCTATGGCTACATGGCTAATATGTTCAGCTGTTGCTATCCTGCTTATCTCACTGCTAACATGAAACAGCATGTTTTGAAAATGTTTAGCATGCTATGGCTACATGGCTAATATGGTTAGCTGTTGCTATCCTGCTTATCTCACTGCTAACATGAAACAGCATGTTTTGGAAATGTTTAGCATGCTATGGCTACATGGCTAATATGTTTAGCTGTTGCTATCCTGCTTATCTCATTACTAACATGAAACAGCATGTTTTGGAAATGTTTAGCATGCTATGGCTACATGGCTAATATGTTCAGCTGTTGCTATCCTGCTTATCTCACTGCTAACATGAAACAGCATGTTTTGGAAATGTTTAGCATGCTATGGCTACATGGCTAATATGTTTAGCTGTTGCTATCCTGCTTATCTCTCACTGCTAACATGAAACAGCATGTTTTGGAAATGTTTAGCATGCTATGGCTACATGGCTAATATGTTCAGCTGTTGCTATCCTGCTTATCTCACTGCTAACATGAAACAGCATGTTTTGAAAATGTTTAGCATACTATGGCTACATGGCTAATATGTTCAGCTGTTTCTATCCTGCTTATCTCATTACTAACATGAAACAGCATGTTTTGGAAATGTTTAGCATGCTATGGCTACATGGCTAATATGTTCAGCTGTTGCTATCTTGCTTATCTCACATAAAACAGCATGTTTTGGAAATGTTTAGCATGCTATGGCTACATGGCTTATATGTTCAGCTGTTGCTATCCTGCTTATCTCATTGCTAACATGAAACAGCATGTTTTGGAAATGTTTAGCATGCTATGGCTACTTGGCTAATATGTTCAGCTGTTGCTATGCTGCTTATCTCATTGCTAACATGAAACAGCATGTTTTGTAAATGTTAAGCACTCTGAAAATTCTTGAAGAATTTCTTTTTATTGCTTCACAAATGCATCATACATCAACACACTCACACACTTCAAGTAAAACATCAGCGCTCTAATAAAGGCAGATATAAATGCAGCAGAGAGTGGCTGGTGAATGGTTGTATGTGGCTCAGGCAAACAGGTAGTGCGCATCTGTTGTTTGTCAGGGGTCTCCTCTCAGCATCCACTCTCCTCCACACTGAGTCACTGGAGAGCTGGCGGAGATATAAGAGACAGATGGAGCCTTGCCCACGGAGGGGGACGTGACGTCGGAGCCTAGGAGGGAGGCTGGAGATATAAACAAAATCCTGCCTGTCCCACCTCTCCTCTCTCTCATCTGACTGCTGATATAAATACATTGGGGTCACCTCAAAGAAAACTGCTTTCTACATGTAATGCCCTGTTTTATTAAAATCAAAGTCTGCAACATTCTGTGGCCTGAAATCCGATATGATTTAATGATGTCCCTGTGCAACTCTAGAAGACCAAATGGGAGTACTTGTGGAGTCTATTAATGTGCCTAAGTAGATGTTTTCAGAGGGTCTTGCCATAATCAGGTTAACTGGGTTAAGATTGAATGATTTATCACATTAAATTTTACTTTGTTAAAGCACAGTTGATATCATGCTGTGAGGTGCCAGATGGCCACATAGCTGTGGTATCTTGGCTACCAAGAAAGCTAAATATTATTTTAGAGAAACAGCAATACGGAATTGTGTTCGAAGAAGCATGCATTTGCAGAACAGAGGGAATGGTGTTTGCTTTTGTGTTCTCTAGGCACTAAGGTTTCTATTATTAAACACAGTGCTATGTTACAACATAAAGTCTGTTTATATAGTCTAAATACGCTTGCTGAGGTGCATATAGATCTGCTGTGGCTAATTCAGTGTTTACTGTCAAACAGATGTTTGCTCAATTAAGTCAAAGTCATTATAAAAAAAGCCAATTTGTGCATGACAAACTTTTTTAAAAAGTCGTTAAGTAGATCAATATGCTTAACCCAGGCTCATTATTGATACATACCCCTATATACATTTATTGACAGCGCGAAATGCGTCCTAGGAGGTACGTTTTTGTTTTAGCGAATCCACCAGAGGCCACTGTGTACACTTTATTAGATCTCAAATTTCTCCCACGAGTGCCATTCGAGCCTGTTCTTCTTATGTAAATCCACCAGAGGTCGCTGTCGACTGACTGACTGACCAACTGACTGATTCCCCACCCACCCGCTTCCCTAAATCCAAGCGATACTGTTTTCAAAAGCACTGATTGACCTGATCACCCGCTTCCCTAAACCCAACCAACAGTGTTTTTTTTAAAGCAATCCAGAAAAAGAAAAGCCTGATATTTATCATGTTGTCAGATCTTACCATGTTCTAACCCTGTTATTTACTTGTTTATTTTTTTTGCCTATTGATTTACCTGCTTCTTTGCTGGACTCGAACCCTATCGTCGCAGTCAGCTCCTTTCTGTGTCTCAAGTCCGCCGACATACATGGCGAGTTACCTGGCAAACTGGTAACAGCAGAAAAGCCGTCCACATGGAGGTAAGTGGTCAACTGGTAGCGTTCATTTTAAAGACAAAATGCAGCCATACGTAGCTCTGGCTACATAATTCTCGCTGTCCAGAAATGTATCTGGGTGCATGTTTTCACAATGAGCCTGTGTTGAATATTATGCTTGCAAGAATGCACTCAATCCTTGCAAGATTGGATACTTTTGTGGAAAAAAGATTTTGTAGTTAGTTTGTTATTACAGCTGTGCAAGTGTACCACCATAGAGTAGTTCTTGGAGAACTGAAAACCACAGCGAGACAGACCAACTGGAGACCACCCTTGTGGCCTAGACAAGATGTGGCACAATCAAACAATTGAAGCACCGATGTCAAAGAGAAATAATTGAGGACCACCAGAACTAGGAATGATGCAATCACTTAACTGGGGACTACTGGGCTGGGAAACTTTAGGAGCATTGGGACCACCAGATTTGGTATCTATAGATTAGTGGAGCTGCAATCAGAGAATTATGGATTATTATGATTGAAAGCATGATCACCAGATTTGAGAGTTTTGGACCCACAGAGTAAGGGATTGTTGGGACCCTCAGATTTAGGTCTGCTGGCCAGGAAATGCTGTCAATGCTAGACCATCCAGCTAGAGGAGCTGAAACCATTAGGGACCATTTGGTTGTAAAGCACTATAGCATCACCAGATCTAGGAGCATCAGTATTATAGCTTTGGGAGAACGTGGAACACCACATCTGGGAGCATTGGGAATACAGCATTGAAAGGACTGGGATCACCAGATTTGTGAACATTAGGACTACAGCATTGGAAGGACTGCGATCACTAGATCTGGGAGAATTGGGAATAGAGTATAGAGAGGACTGTGATTAACAGATCTGGGAGCATTGAGACTACAGCAAATGGAGTGCTGGGATCACCATAAATGGCAGCATTTGGGACTACAGTATTGGCAGAACTGGAGTTATCAGATCTGGGAGCATTGGGACTACAGCATTTGGACAACTGAGGTCATCGGATCTGTGAGCATTGGGACTACAGCATTGGGAGGACTGGGATCACCAGATCTGGGAGCATTGGGGCTACAGCACTGGGAGGACTGGAATCACCAAATCTGGGAGCATTGGCACTGGAGCAGGGGTGTTCAACCCTGTTCCTGGAGATCTACCTTCATGTAGATTTCAGTTGCATCCCATATGAAACACACCTGCCTGTAATTATCAAGTGCTGTTCAGGTCCTATTTAATTGGTTCAGGTGTGTTTGATCAGGGTTGGAGCTGAACTTTTCAGGAAGGTAGATCTCCAGGAACAGGGTTGATCAACCCTGCACTAGAGTGTAGAGAGGACTATGATTAACAGACCTGGGAGCATTGGGACTGTAGCAAAAGGAGGCCTGGGATCACCAAATATGGGAGCATTGAGACTACAGTATTGGGAGAACTGGGACCATTGAGACTACAGCACTGGTAGGACAGAGATTATCAGATAGAGAGGACTGGGATTAACAGATCTGGGAGCACTTGTACTACAGTATTGGGTGAATTGGCATTACCAGACCAGGCAGCATTGGGAGAACTGGTGTCACCAGATCTGGGTGCATTGGGACTACAGCATTGGAAGGACTGGGATAACCAGTCCTGGGTGCATTGGAAGTACAGCAAAGGGGGAGGGCTGGGATCTCCAGATCTGGGAGCATTGGAACTACAGCAAAGGGAGGGCTGGGATCACCAGGTCTGGGAGCATTAGTCAAAAAAGTGAGATGAATATAAATAACCACTGATTTTTAAGAATTTTTTTAACTAAAATTTAGCAGATCTCGCATTTTTTCTGAAATATTGCGAACTTTTTCGGAAATTTGTGGTCTAGACGCTTTCATGACAAAGATTCACCCAAAACAAAGGCCATGTGTATGCAAACAACCCTCGCTAAAGCCATGATTTGACACACATGGCAGTATATACCTTTACCCCGGTCCAGGGGCGCTGCTGGCTGGTACGGGCCCCA
Source organism: Danio kyathit (assembly GCA_903798195.1). Classification (NCBI taxonomy): domain Eukaryota; kingdom Metazoa; phylum Chordata; class Actinopteri; order Cypriniformes; family Danionidae; genus Danio; species Danio kyathit. The sequence goes on from LR812539.1 coordinate 53,966,430, forward strand.
TGACAACATTGTGGTGACATGGGGGATGTCCAAACACATGCGCTATAGATAAATTGAATAAACTAAATTGGCCGTAGTGTATGAGAGCATGTATGAATGAGTGTGTAGGAATGTTTCCCAGTACTGGGTAGCGGCTGGAAGGGCATCCGCTGCATAAAACATATGCCGGAATAGTTGGTGGTTCATTCCACTGTGGCGAACTCTGAAATAGAGACTAAGCTGAAGGAAAATGAATGAATGAATAGAAGCAAAATGTACAATTTTTAGATTTATTTATTATTCATACATGCACATTAAGCTCTGTTTCTGCAACATGATATACAGTTAATGCATAAGATTGCCACTTCCGTCTCTTGAGCAGTGTTACAAAAATCTATACAACCATAAATTGTAAAACACATTAATGATACAGTACTTTAATGTCACAGTATTGTTATAAATTATAATAGTCTAAAAATGGCAGATGTCACAGTCTTGCACTTTGTCACCTCGTCTTACACATTTAGGCACACACACACACACACACACAATACACACACTATTAGTAAACTGCAAGCAGTAATAAATTATTGGCCACATCTGTTCTTTACGGAACTAAAAACAAAATAATGAAAGCATCAATAAATTTACTCACTGTTAAATTGGGGTATAAATATTCAGCACAACACCGTCCACAATTGAACACAGTGACAAATCTTGTATAATGGAGAGATAAATGTACTTTGATTATAGCGGTGAACTGATTGTCCAAACAGCGTTCAGGGCGTCTCAAGTCAGAGAAACAATACTGTGGCGATGATTTGAGCAGAAAATCAATACAAGTGCAAAAACACCAGTGTTCACCATCATTTCTGTGTAGGCTACCACAAAAGATGGATATGCAGTTCGCTATATTCTCTGGACAACTAGCAAAATATATCATCAAAATCACAGAACGAATATGTTTTAAAGTATTTTCTTGGCAAATGGTGAATTTACATTGTAATCATGAGACTGAAAGTCTTAACGTTTGACCTCACCTCGTTCTTTTGAGTTTATAATAGCCCCTTTCACGCATACAGACTTTTCTGGAAAAAATACTGCTAAATTACAGTGAAGAGATCATGTGTGAATAGGTCCTTTTTTAATAAAAAGTTATTGGAAAATTAGTTCCGGCAGTTTTCTGGAATGATAAATGAAATTACCATTTAATTGCTGGATTTCTGCAGTGGATATTTTAATTAAGGAGATAAAGTTCACACAAAAATGAAAATTATCCCATCATTTACTCACACTCAAGTCGATATTATTATTATTACTTCAGTTGAAATGAGTGTCGAGTCCCGTGAAGGAGCTCCAGATGGAAATGTTTGTTTTGTATTTACCTTATGCTTAAAGTTGTTGCAAATAAACATGCATTATGGACATACCTGTCAACATTGGGATGTGAAAATAAGGGATATGACCACCATAAGGGATAACACCCCCCCCCCCCCCCCACCCTTCCAATATTTTATTTTTTTTTTAAATCCCCAAATTACTAAATATGTTGATTTGGAGCTGTTTCGTTATAAATAAACAGTTAAATTGGCAGTAATATGTTTTATTATTATTATTATTTACAAAAGAAAAAATAAATAGTATACATTAGCAGTAAATACTTTAGCAAACAGTTTAGCTTATTAAAATTAATAGCTATTATAATGAAATAAAATCAAGCTATCAAATCTCATCAGCCGTTTCTTCACTGTATAACTGACTCCTAATTAAAGAGCAACAAAAGAATCACCTATTTATTAAATAACAGGTGGATCGACATCTTTAGATAATATTATTATTAATTATGTGTATATGTCTGTTTAAACACGTACCCAAAACCCAGACTTTCGCTCCGTTTATAATCGAGTGTACAGAATCGGTTTGGGAAACAGCCTCTGTTTATCACTGTGGAGCGTGTCAGCTGATAGTCATGCACTGCTATATGACTGTTTTGAGGATTGCATAGGAAGGGGGGACGGCATCTTTGATGAAAAGGCAAGGAAATCCCGCCGTTTTTTGTATTTATTTTAAAGTGTTTTCATCCCTAAACAAAGCGAAAGAATAGAACAGGCTCACATTTAAGTGCAAATGGCGGCCCCTGGTGGTTTGGCGGTATGGGTTGCGTATAGGGAGGCTCTGCTCTTTAATGTTTATTTGCCACCCTTCAGAGAAAGACTGAAAATACGGGAGAAATACGGGAAAATACCTTTACGGCATGATAGCGGGATAGAACTGTAAAATAGGGGAGAATCCTGGGAAAAACGGGAGGGTTGACAGGTATGATTATGGATGTGACCAAAAAGGTCTGCAAGTTTACAGTAATTTAACATATGTTGTAGAAATCCTGTGAGTTAAACTGCACAACCCAAAAGAAACAATACTAATCAACAGGACAAGAGTTGATCTCAATCAAACATGACTGATTTTATTTTAATGATAGATTTTTGTGTTAAAGCTTGGTTATGGATGTGACGTCTCTCCATTATGGATGTGAAATTGCCACCTGTGTGACTTTTAATTGTTTGGAAAGATTGACAAAGACATTTTTAAGTAATCCCAGCAGGCACAGGACGTCAACATGATGTCAGATTGACGTTGTACCTCAATGTCATGGGACGTTGCATTTTGTTTGGAAATTAAAATTCTGTTGAAGTCAGAACTCAACGTTAGGCCGACGTCAATGTCCAACTTTGCATTTTGGTTACTTTCCAACGCAAATTAAAAAAAAATAAAAAATCAATGTCTAATGATGTTACAGCTTGACATTGTGTGGACGTTACCACATCGACGTCTATCAGATGTTGGATTTTGGTTGCCGTACCTGACGAATAAATGTCAGTACTTGACGTCAATACCATGTTGGTTTAATATGTTGGCTCGACGTTGGATTCAACACAACATAAAATAAACCAAATATCAACGTCTAATGATGTTACAGCTTGACGTTGTGTGGACGTTACTACTATGACGTCTATCAGATGTTGGATTTTGGTTGCCATACCTGACGAATAAATGTCAGTATTTGACGTCAATATGACGTTGGTTTAAGATGTTGGCTCGACGTTAAATTCAACACAACCTAAAATCAACCTATTATCAACTTTTAATTATGTTATAGCTTGATGTTGTGTGGACGTTACTACTATGACATCTATCAGATGTTGGATTTTGGTTGCCATACCTGACAAATAAATGTCAGTATTTGAGTCAATATGATGTTGGTTTAAGATGTTGGCTCGATGCTGGAATTTGGTCACTTTTCAACACAACCTAAAATCAACCAAATATCAACCTCATTTGACGTCGTTATTGAACGTCAAAATAATATTGTCCTTAGATGCTGATGACCTAAATCTAACCTAATATTAACGTCTTATGATGTTGTGTGTCTGCTGGGACACAAACCTAATGGATATGTTCAGTGGAGTGAGTTTCCACCGTTTCCTTTACCAAAGTAAAGGAGTAAAGTAAAGTAAAGAGAAAGTAAAGAGGCTGAATGGAGGAGACCAGTTCTTTATCTATATTAAACACTTTATAAACTGATTTATGCAACTTTTTTGAGATGATTTGTTGACCTAATCTTATTCTCCTACTTATGAGGTGAATTTGTTTTGTTGCATTAGCGCCATCAGCTGGACCGGAGTGATTTTCTGTCTCAAAAACACACTCCTGTCAAAAATCTTAAAAAAGGTTTCGATATTTTGGTGAAAACTTTTTTTTCATGGCAAGGTTGACATTTGCATGGAGTTGCTCTGAAAGAAGAAAGTCATATACACCTAGGAGACCTTCAGAGTGATAAATCATGGGATAATCTTCATTTTTGTGTGAACTAACCCTTCAACCAGTAAATTCATTCTGTTAACTCTACAGATGTTTACCAGTATTAGTGTTTGGCTATTAGGCTATTATCACCTGTCTGTTTCTGCACACGCCGTCCTTCCTCTTTGCATTGCACCAGTCGAGTTTTGCTGGATGAGAAGTGAGTGTGTTTCTGTGCAGGAATGGAGAATAGCAGCATCATGATGGTGGTCTCAGTTTCTGGTTCTCAATCAGACCATTCGTTCTCCTCGGGCTCCGAGTCCTCGTCAGATTCGCTGTACTCTACCGCGATGCGTCGGGACAAGATTGTGGCCACATCGTTACCCACCGGCTCTTTCTTGGCCTCCTGCTCTCTCTGCTCTTGCACCTTGCGGAGTTGAATGCCTGCAGAAATAGACGACAGGTCAATAAAAGCAGATGCCTGTGCTTAGATTTTTCGGTGGCTCCATGAGATTACCAAAATCTTTCATTCTGTAAATCTAGACTAAGGATTTAGACTATGGTTTACATATGTGTAATGTGTAAGTAGACCAAGAATATATACAGTTGAAGTCTGAATTATTAGCCCCTTGTATATCTATTCCCCAATTTCTGTTTAATGGAAAGGAGAGTTTTTTCAACACAAGATTTTTCAATAATTTTCTTTTTCAGAACAACCCCTTCCCCAAAAATTTAACCCCTTACAGATTAAGGGAATAAATAAAAATAATGATCATATAAAAATGTTAAAATAAATAAAGAAAAACAAAACAAAAGAAGTAAATAAGTACTGCCAACAGGGGATACATTTGTACATGAAGTTACATTGTAGTGTGGTGACCCCTGATAAATAAGCGACTAAGCCGAAGGAAAATGAATGAATGAATGAACATTGAAAGGACGTTTGTTTTTATCCACTGACCTCTGCGAATGGCGGCCAGCAGGTCGCTGCGGGCGTCGCTCATGGGGATGAGGGGTACCGGGCCCTTCCTGGGCAGAGTCGATTCTCCGGATGGGTGAGCGGCCCGGGACGGGGACGGGGCGTGAGTGGGCGGTCCTGGTGGAGGAGGAGGCGGAGCCACCGGAGGCCCGCCCATCACAGCGTGTGCAGGAGAAGCGGTGTAGCCAGACGGAGGAGCGGGAGGAGGAGACGGACTGTAGGGTCGCAGAGACGCCATTGTCCCCGGAGCCAGAGATGGAGGGCCAGACGTGCTGTCGAAGGCCGTCTGAGATGATGGGATCAGGGGTGGAGGTGGAGGAGGAGCCGGCGGGATGAAATGTTCATGCATTTGATGTCCGCTGTGGAGTGAATGCAAAGGAAAGATCGTTAACCCTGTTTACTTCTCAAATTGACTCCCTTTTCGTTATCTTGGTGCTGTTTTTGCCCCATTGACTTCCATTATAATCACATTTTTTGATTGCAAAGCCATGAAAGCATATAACATGCATTCTTGATTGTTGGTGGTTTTCCCTGTTGGGAAGAGGTTAATTTTTTTACGAATTACCGCTTGTGTGAGGCATTTGAAATGCAGAGTCTATGGGTGCAGGACAGTAAATTTGACGTTGTTCTCTCTTCCGGCTGCTGTTATCAGTCTCATACTATTGTTTTCCTTTTTCTGAAAGTCTGGATAACACCATTGTGGAGTTTTTCTTTTATTATTTCAGCAAATAGGAGTGTAAAAAAATGATTTGTTGTATTCTCCCATTCACTGCGCTCTAAGTTTACCAACTATGACGACTTCTGCTGCTGAGAAACCCGGAAATGAGAAAAAGGTCCATTAAGCTCATTTGAACTGAGAAAGTGAGGGAGAGAGAGAGAGAGAGAGAGAGAGAGAGAGAGAGAGACGTGCCTGTAGTCTTTAGCAGCAGCAGGCCGTGGCCCGTTGAGGGATGAATCCGCCGGCGGGGGCCCGTGATGAGGCTGAACGCGGCCCAGAGAGTGCTGTCGGGCTGACGCCGCTGAGGACGAGACCGCCGGCCGGTACGCTCGGTCCAGAGATTGAGTCTGAGTGGGGCCGCCGTCTTTTCCATCAGGCCCTGCTCCACCCACTTCCTGCGGGTGGTTGGGGCTTGCGGGGTACGAATGTTCATCTGACATACCAGACCTGGGTTAAATCAAACACAAAGCATCTCTGGATAATCAGATCAATTCAACCAACGCTCATTCTGAAAACGTACCCCTATATACATTTCTGGAGAGCGCCAAATATATCCCAGGAGCTACGTTTTTTTTGCAGTTTTTGTTTTCGCGAATCTACTAGAGGCCGCTGTGTACGCTTTTTGAGATCTCAAATTTCTCTTGCGAGTGCCATTCCCGCCTACTGTTCTCGCGTAAATCCACCAGAGGCCGATGTTGACTGACTTACTGAGTGAATGACTTAATGACTGACTGACCGATCGACTGACCCTCCCTTTTCCTTCTCTAAACCCAACCAATAGTGTTTTCAAAAGCACCGACTGACCCACCCACCCACTTCCCTAAACCCTACTGACAGCGTTTTAAAAAGCAATACTGAAAAAGAAAAGCTCTCGTCTGATTTTTACCACGTTTTCAGATTTGACCACATTCTCACCCTGTTATTTACTTGTTTATTTTTTCTTTTGGCTTCTGTCTTTGTCTTATCAGCTTTCTGGAACCGTTCTTCAGCAGACTCGAGCCTCGACGTTGTGGTCAGCTCCTCTCTGCGTCTCAAGTCCGCCGATGTACATGGCGAGCTACTGGACAAACTGGTAACAGCGGGAAAGCCGTCCATACGGAGCTAAGTGGTCAGCTAGTAAGCGCGAAAAGGAACGGCATCATACTGCCCCGTAGCGTTTGTTTTAAAGACGAGATGCAGCCATACGTAGCTCTTGCTACATAATTTGCGATCTCCAGAAACGTATATAGGGCTACGTTTTCAGAATGAGCCTTTGTTGGATCAACTCTCAGGTAAATCAGCTCAGTTCTCAAAATGAGTTTGCAATGCAAAAATGCAATCCTTTACTATTAAAGGGCTCCTATTTTACCCCTGTTACAAGATGTAAGATAAGACTTTGGCGTCTCCAGAATGTGTCTATAAAGTTTCAGCTAAAATACCCATCAGATTATTTATTATAGCTGCTTGAATATGCCCAATTTAGACTCTGAGGATAGTGTAGCTGTTTTTTAGCCTGTGCCTTTAATGCAAATGAGCTGGTTCTCCCCGCCCACCGTTCCCATGTGCATGTCTGCCTCTGCTGCTACATTAAGTTAGCACAGCACAGAGACAGACATGGATGAAGCAGATTCAATATTCATTTTGTGGATTACGGATTCAGTCATATATAGCAACTAAGTCTATTTGATATATTTGTGGTGGAGTTTATTCAAGCAAACGATGCAACACATGTGAAGTTTATTCATAAACTAATTTCGAGAGGAGCACGTGCTTATGATTGACCACGGCTGGTCCTGCATTAGCCAATACATGATTCACCAATCAGACGATTCCTAAGCCACTATAAATACCCTAAGTTCCATATCACAGCCATCTTCGTTTTGAAGAACCCCCCTTCCACACCTACTGCTCCTCCTTTCCTAGATGAGTGGCACGGTGGCCCAGTGGTTAGCACTGTTGCCTCACAGCAAGAACGCCACTGGTTCTAGTCCTTACCAAGCCAGTCGACGTTCCTGTGTGGAGATTACATGTTCTCCCTGTGCTCGTGTGGGTTTCCCCCAGTTTCCCCCCACCATCCAAAAGCAAGTGACTTAAGTTAAATAACTAATTCAAATCAGCACCATCTCTTCATCTATCATCATCTATCTCTTCATAGCAATCCCTAATTGTTCATTAGGTACAACAGCAGAGAAGTTCATTAATGAAATGTCAATACACACACACACGTTTAACTTTACACTGTTTTTGCATGTCTACTTGAAGCACCCTTTGTATAGATTATGGTGATTCCATAATCTGTTATGAATTACAACAATTTTACTGTTTTATTACAAACATGCACTGTTTTATAAACTTCTAAAACTAATTTTTAAGCTGCAGCTGATCACAGAGAGTTGGATCAGATCTAATCCTGGTTTAATCCTAGTTGTATCAGTGTGTTAACTAGTCCAGCAAAAGGTCTGCATTCCCGCGGCTGTCCCTCTCTTTTGGTCATACACAATTTAAACGTGAGATTTTGGAAACCAGATCTAAATGTAGCAGGAACGGTGGGATTGGGTAGAAACTTGTAGAAAACGGTCGGGAAGCGGGTGAACAAAGGCTGGATATAGAGCGGGAGCGGTCGGGTGCGGAATAAAACCTGGCGGGAGCGGGACTAAAAATTCAGTCCTGTGCAGATCTCTAAGTCCAGCACTCTAATGCTGCGTTCACACCAGACCCGGATGAAGCGTCAAGAGTGAGTGATTTACATGTTAAGTCAATGTAAAGACATAAATAGATGTCCTGTGGCGCGATTTACACGAATGAAGCAGCGTGAGTTGAGCATTATGCACATTTGACCTGCTTAAAGTGCAAAATCACTCGAAAAATTCTCAATCGTGAACTTGCACTTGTAGGGGTGTGATTATAACGTAGTCCCTGTTATTGGTGTCGTGAGGGAGAAATTTTCTTGCCAACACCAACAACAGCTCATCAAACTGTGCTCGGCTCAGTCAGAAGCACCGCTGAAAGCCTCCATCCAGGTTTAGTTTCTGGAGGATTAATGAATTCACAGAGCTGGGATGGATCTCTGAAAGGATCTAGTGCACTCAGACATAGCGCCAGACGAATTTATGCTGTTTTTCAGCCTCTCTAAAGCACATAAGGCACAGCTACTATCACAATAAACTGCATGTTAGCCATTTAGCAATGAAGCTAGAGTCACCGGGCGAATCCACGTTTATTGTGAAGTGAATTTGATGCACGAATGAAGCGAGTAAACTCAAAATGTTCATGTGTCTATTTACGCGTGAATAGCATGTTTTATTCGCGTGTGCCACATCTGGTGTGAACACAGCATAAAACCTCCTCAGTGGTCTGTTGGGAAAATGTATTGCCCACTCCTGGTCCATGTGTCCATGCAGTGTAGAGATGAAGATACGCACCGGTCTGGAGACAGAGAACCCTCAGAGGACATGCCATGGTAAGGTGACGGCGTCAGTCGAGTGTCCGGACGAAACTCTTTGTCGTACGCCATCATGTTCCACTCCTGACGCCGGTTACGAGCTTTACGAACTTTCTTCACCTCACGGGTAGGGTCTTCCGTGTGTTTCTGCTCTTGCTGAGGGGAACAATACCAACAGAAGAAACAAGCAAAGTCTGTAAATGATCACTTGAGGATTACGAAGGTGGAGCGTAATGTCTGTGCATTTCTATTGTTAGTTACCGTACAAAACTGCTCAAATTAAAAGCTTATTAATAACATATTTTAGGTCCCTTTAAGGCAAGTCAATGCTCAGGCATTCTGTCTGAATGGGGAAAAATCAAATTCTCCAAAAGTGTTTGCCAAGCTTACGATTACATTACATATTTGGAAACACCAATAAAATTAAACAACAGCTGTCTCATAAGCTTCGTTTCTAAATGTTTGAGTAGTTGCTGCTGTCATGTGATGTGCCTTTGACAGGATGGACTATACCTCATGTTCGTTTCTTCCAGATTACAAAGCCAAAAAACGTTTGTTTTAAAGTGTAGTTGATTCATTTAAAAGTCCAGATTTCAACCTTTATGTGGATATATTTCTTATGTCTGTGAAGCAAGTGTTCGCTGAGATTCCAGTGCGTTTGTTGACCACAAAAACTGTCATAAAAGCACACATCTGGTCAGACCTTTTCCGAATCGTCAGTCTATAGTGATCGATGATTGGCTCCTGAACTAGTAGGCGGGGCTTCATTCGCCATATTGACCGCTTTCCCCATTCAAAACTATACGAGTGACATGTCTTGTGTATTCTACAGCCTTTGTTTTAGTCTGTCACTGGTAGTGATGTGTGTTATCAGAAAAATGTCATAATCCTGAAAGCTCTACAGTACGTGTGAATGCGCCACACAAAATTCAGGAGAGGAGGTCTCCAGGTAATACTAAACCCATGCAAACAGAGCTAAAGTTAATCATCTTGGGTGTTTAGAAATGGATCATAAAATAAAATAAATTATTATTAATAATATTATTATTATTATTAATCCCGAGTTCATTTTCATCCTCTGTATTGTTTCTTGAATGAATGGCTACTTTGTCGTGCACTTGGTGTTCTTGTTTTCCCATCTGTCTCCTGTTATGTCATCTGTGATAATGTCAGGTTTATTACCACCACAGTAACACAACAACAACACAAGTCAATACTGCATGATTAATGAGACTAAACACTTTAAAATGGAGACTAAAAATGTCCCCACAAGGTCAAATTATACTGGTTTTACTACATTTGTGGGGAAATTTGGTGCTCACAATATAAGAAAAACAAGGTACACAAACACACATATGCATACACAGACACTCATACACACAAAAGTCAAAATGATCCATTCTGTGTGATTTATGAGCCGATTTCCCCATGGAGATTAAAAATGTCCCCACAAGGTCAAAATATACTGGTTTTACTATATTTATGGGGACATTTGGTGCTCACAATATAAGGAATTAAAGACACACACACAAACTCACCTTCTGTCGTCGTTTCTCCTTCCTCTTGTTTTCTGTGGCTTGCAGCATCTTTTCCTTCCACAGGTTGAAGAAGTAGGATGGATCTGTGTAGAATTTGAGCCCATCTTTTTTATCATCCCTGTAAGAAAACACAACGTTCGCTTTGGAAATTCAATCCTTGTTGTTTAATATTAATAATGTTGACATTTCATCCCACAACTAAACATTCTTACATTATTTTGCAATAATAAAATGAAGTCTATCTTAACAGATTTGTTTTTTCACATTTGTTCATTACCACTGTTGATGAGCTGACGTGATTATAACCTTTTATTTTGCAATAACCCAACATTGCACTTGAATAAATGGCTATATGCTAATAATGACCAAAAACTGAACATTCTGCAGCTCAAATGACAATTTTCTGCTCAAATATAAAATAATTCTGTGCACAGGACGCAGTGTGACTAAAGAGAATTAAACCTGTTTAATTGACCACGGGTGCGTTTCCCAAACAAGGACGTAACTCGTGGCTGAACGATCATAGTGCGATGCATCATCTGGAAAAAGAACGATCATAGTGCGATGCATCATCTGGGAAAAAAACGATCATAGTGCGATGCATCGTCTGGGAAAAGAACGATCATAGTGCGATGCATCGTCTGGGAAAAGAACGATCATAGTGCGATGAATCATCTGGGAAAAAAACGATCATAGTGCGATGCATCGTCTGGGAAAAGAACGATCATAGTGCGATGCATCGTCTGGGAAAAGAACGATCATAGTGCGATGCATCGTCTGGGAAAAGAACGATCATAGTGCGATGCATCATCTGGGAAAAGAACGATCATAGTGCGATGCATCATCTGGGAAAAGAACGATCACAGTGCGATGCATCATCTGGGATAAGAAACAATCATAGTGCGATGCATCGTCTGGGAAAAGAACGATCATAGTGGGATGCATCATCTGGGAAAAGAACGATCATAGTGCGATGCATCGTCTGGGAAAAGAACGATCATAGAGCGATGCATCGTCTGGGAAAAGAACGATCATAGTGCGATGCATCGTCTGGGAAAAGAACGATCATAGTGCGATGCATCGTCTGGGAAAAGAACGATCATAGTGGGATGCATCGTCTGGGAAAAGAACGATCATAGTGCGATGCATCGTCTGGGAAAAGAACGATCATAGTGCGATGCATCGTCTGGGAAAAGAACGATCACAGTGCGATGCATCGTCTGGGAAAAGAACGATCATAGTGCGATGCATCGTCTGGGAAAAGAACGATCATAGTGCGATGCATCATCTGGGAAAAGAACGATCATAGTGCGATGCATCGTCTGGGAAAAGAACGATCACAGTGCGATGCATCGTCTGGGAAAAGAACGATCATAGTGCGATGCATCGTCTGGGAAAAGAACGATCATAGTGGGATGCATCATCTGGGAAAAGAACGATCATAGTGCGATGCATCGTCTGGGAAAAGAACGATCATAGAGCGATGCATCGTCTGGGAAAAGAACGATCATAGTGCGATGCATCGTCTGGGAAAAGAACGATCATAGTGGGATGCATCATCTGGGAAAAGAACGATCATAGTGCGATGCATCGTCTGGGAAAAGAACGATCATAGTGCGATGCATCATCTGGGAAAAGAACGATCATAGTGCGATGCATCGTCTGGGAAAAGAACGATCATAGTGCGATGCATCGTCTGGGAAAAGAACGATCATAGTGCGATGCATCATCTGGGAAAAGAACGATCATAGTGCGATGCATCATCTGGGAAAAGAACGATCATAGTGTGATGCATCATCTGGGAAAAGAACGATCACAGTGCGATGCATCATCTGGGATAAGAAACGATCATAGTGCGATGCATCGTCTGGGAAAAGAACGATCATAGTGGGATGCATCATCTGGGAAAAGAACGATCATAGTGCGATGCATCATCTGGGAAAAGAACGATCATAGTGCGATGCATCGTCTGGGAAAAGAACGATCATAGTGCGATGCATCGTCTGGGAAAAGAACGATCATAGTGCGATGCATCGTCTGGGAAAAGAACGATCATAGTGCGATGCATCGTCTGGGAAAAGAACGATCATAGTGCGATGCATCATCTGGGAAAAGAACGATCATAGTGCGATGCATCATCTGGGAAAAGAACGATCACAGTGCGATGCATCATCTGGGATAAGAAACAATCATAGTGCGATGCATCGTCTGGGAAAAGAACGATCATAGTGGGATGCATCATCTGGGAAAAGAACGATCATAGTGCGATGCATCGTCTGGGAAAAGAACGATCATAGAGCGATGCATCGTCTGGGAAAAGAACGATCATAGTGCGATGCATCGTCTGGGAAAAGAACGATCATAGTGGGATGCATCATCTGGGAAAAGAACGATCATAGTGCGATGCATCGTCTGGGAAAGAACGATCATAGTGCGATGCATCATCTGGGAAAAGAACGATCATAGTGCGATGCATCGTCTGGGAAAAGAACGATCACAGTGCGATGCATCGTCTGGGAAAAGAACGATCATAGTGCGATGCATCGTCTGGGAAAAGAACGATCATAGTGCGATGCATCATCTGGGAAAAGAACGATCATAGTGCGATGCATCGTCTGGGAAAAGAACGATCACAGTGCGATGCATCGTCTGGGAAAAGAACGATCATAGTGCGATGCATCGTCTGGGAAAAGAACGATCATAGTGGGATGCATCATCTGGGAAAAGAACGATCATAGTGCGATGCATCGTCTGGGAAAAGAACGATCATAGAGCGATGCATCGTCTGGGAAAAGAACGATCATAGTGCGATGCATCGTCTGGGAAAAGAACGATCATAGTGGGATGCATCATCTGGGAAAAGAACGATCATAGTGCGATGCATCGTCTGGGAAAAGAACGATCATAGTGCGATGCATCATCTGGGAAAAGAACGATCATAGTGCGATGCATCGTCTGGGAAAAGAACGATCGTAGTGCGATGCATCGTCTGGGAAAAGAACGATCATAGTGCGATGCATCATCTGGGAAAAGAACGATCATAGTGCGATGCATCATCTGGGAAAAGAACGATCATAGTGTGATGCATCATCTGGGAAAAGAACGATCACAGTGCGATGCATCATCTGGGATAAGAAACGATCATAGTGCGATGCATCGTCTGGGAAAAGAACGATCATAGTGGGATGCATCATCTGGGAAAAGAACGATCATAGTGCGATGCATCATCTGGGAAAAGAACGATCATAGTGCGATGCATCGTCTGGGAAAAGAACGATCATAGTGCGATGCATCGTCTGGGAAAAGAACGATCATAGTGCGATGCATCGTCTGGGAAAAGAACGATCATAGTGCGATGCATCGTCTGGGAAAAGAACTATCATAGTGTAATGCATCGTCTGGGAAAAGAACGATGTAGTTTCTCTGTCGCAGATCCATCGTTTGAACCAGGTTAGTTGTAACGTAAAATGCCCATAATGATGCTCTAAACGGGGTGGTAAAGGTAGGTAAAGTTATTGGAGAACAGTGGTTTGTTTAAACAAACAACCAAAAAATATATTTCTTAAAATGGCTGATATTGATCTTAGGCTGTTTATATATATTTTTAAAATATATATTTGTTGTTTATAACAGCTAAACTAAAAGAAATTAGAATTTTTCCAGAGTAAAAATATAATAGAAAATACTGTGGAAATAAATCTTTGCTTTGTTAAACAGCACTTGGGATTTTTTGTCATTAGTTGTGCCAAAAATGACCAACCATAGCAAAAATGTTCTATATACAATATATATATGCAATATGTATACAATATGCCTTAACATGTAGAAATACACCAAAATTAAATGCTTTTCATTTTTAAGTGAATGTAATGGGAAAACGTAATGTATTTCTATTTATGTAATGGGGTATATGCCGAGCTAGTGTTGTTCCTATACTGATAAACGTCCGGTGACCTGTTATTGTGAGTTTTTTCCATTTTATACGATTCCTTTTACAGCATCGATGTTGTGATGTAATTAAAATACAATCAGTTAAACAGACTTTGGCATTCATTTAGTTGCTCAAGCGTAAAACGAGATGAAAAGCCGTTTACTCTCTCATGCTTGTCAGGATCGGCAGGCTAGTGCAGAAGCTTCATTGAATATACTGGGGTAAAATAAATGCTCATATTATAAAGGCATGGCAGGGAAAAATGTAATTTAATGCAATGCTTCTTGTACAATCTGAGACCCACTTCATATCGGATATCACTCAGCCAGTGGAGATTGCTGATTTTTAAAGAAAACAGACCTTAAACGTGCCGATTTTGCAATGGCATACAGTTCACCGGAAGTGCTTAACCCAGGTTACTGGCAAATTAAAAGTTCTTTAGCATACTTCGGCATATACACTATGAATATCTGTTGACCTGTATGGCGTGAGGATGTTGAGGGGTGGTGGTTTGTCGCATCGCTGGTAAACTTCCATCACAGGGTTCGGGATGGAGTTTCTGGACACCACCTGCTGGTCCTGGATAGTGGAGCTCTTGAAGGCTTTCCGCATGTTGATGTCCTGTAAGGAGACTGTGGCACACAGAGCCAGAAATCTTTATCATTAGTTCATGCACCGTGAGTTAACATGAAACAACAATCAACAACTGTATTTTCATTAACTAACGTTAACTAACAATGAGCAAATACTGTAATAAACAACCCAGGCTCCTTCTGATTATGTACACCTGTATACATTTCTGGAGAGCGCCAAATACGTCCCAGGAGGAACATTTTTTGCAGTTTTTGTTTACATGAATTAGGGTTGGCATCTAATTTGGCATCGTACGATGTCTAATGTGAAACATCGCGATGGACGATGGCATCGTCATCGTAGGCGGGGGTGGTTGTTGTTAAATATCAATTAATTCAAAATGAATTAATTAATTGTAGCTTATCGTTTTCACTACCTGACCCACATGGTCTTTGCTTTACCCACAACCAAACCATACATAAAGTTACACACAAATTACCACCTGTCAGTCACTTTTTTCCGCGGGACTCTAGCATGAATAGGCGGAGTGATCTGTGTCGGTATAATGGCTTTTTCCCACAGCTGGTGGAGGAGTTCATTTGGAGTTCACTGAAACTTGTATTGTGATTAATGATAATTTCCTTATTTTTTTTATTCTTATGAGGAAATAATAACAAGTAAAGATGCTACGGCTTGACAGTTTTGATCGCATATGCGACCAAATTTGTGCGCGGATTTAGGAGACATTTATGCAGAATGCATCTTTGCACCTAAAGACGCCAAACGCAGCGCTCAGGAACAGATTAAAACAGTTGTTATGTGAACTTGCTGAAGTAAAAAAAAGCCCACAATGCTTGCCCCGCCTTGTGCTCTTCTTATTGGCCCACTGCTCTAGAACTGAACGCAAATGGATTGGTTAATATCAGCTGTCAATCACTCAGTCAATGCCTTCTGCCTTCACATGACAGGAGCTGCAACTGCGAAAATGTGAAGCGCTGAAGATGAGAGAATGAAAATAACACTGACAGATTTAGTTTTAGAAAGCACCTGAAGTTACTAATAATGGCACATCTTATTAGTGATCATGTGCTGAATGTTAATCCACCATTTACACTTTTCCAAGAGTGGATAAAAGACTTCCAGTGGCTTCAAGTCCGCTATGAAAATGACTAAAGCCATTCACTGTAAAGTCTGTGGGACGGGGTTTGCAGGTAACAGCGTGTGCCAATGAATCTACACATTTTAAGCGTGAAAGGAGCTGTATAATCCTTCATTTAATCCTCACGATGCTGTCAGCCGTGCAAGCGGCAGCTAAATGTAAAATTTGACACAGCTCATTAAAAGACTGTTATTGCTATTAAGATGACATGCAAATAATAAGTTATATATCAATATAAGTGTGGGGCGGGGAGATGGATCGCGATGCCGGCTCAGCATCGTGAAGTTTGGACGATGGCATCGTCTATCGGCCCAACCCTAACGTGAATCCACCAGAGGGCGCTGTGTACGCTTGTACAGATCTCAAATTTCTCTCACGAGTGCCATTCGCACCTGCTGTTCTCATGTAAATCCACCAGAGGCCGCTGTCGACCCACCCACCGATCGACCCTCCTCATTCCCTAAACCCAACCAACAGTGTTTTCAAAAGCGATCCAGAAAAACAAAAACCCTTGCCTGATTTTTACCACATTTTCATATCTTACCACATTCTCACCCTGTTATTTACTTGTTTATTATATTTTTTGGCTTTTGTTTTTGTTGTATTTGTCCGCCTATTTGTTCCTTCCTAGAACCGTTCTTCGTCGGACTCGAAACTTGTCGTCACGGTCAACTCCACTCTGCGTCTCAAGTCCACTGATGTACATGGTGAGCTACTGGACAAGCTGGTTACAGCAGGAAAGCCGTCCACATGGAGGTAAGCAGTCAGCTGCCAAGCGCAAAAAGGAACGGCGTCATACCGCCCTGTAACATTCGATTTAAAGACAAAATGCAGCCATACATACCTCTGGCTACATAATTCGCGATCTCCAGAAATGTATACAGGGCTACGCTTTCCTATGAGCCTATGTTGGTAATAAATACTGTATTGTTCATTGTTAGTTCATGATAGCACATGCATACACTAACATTAACTACACAACCTCATTGTAAAGTGTTACCAGTTAAATTATTCTTTACAACAACAAAAAATTTGCTGTAACAAATTACAGTAATATTTTAAAAAGTTGCTTCAAACTCATTTTTTTTCAGTGAACCCTGTATATATTAGCTAATTTCTGACATTTTGTGCATACCCCAAGTCTGTATTTGTCTGTATTTGCACATTCACATCAGACGTACCCTCCTCCACGGTGGAGTCCAGTTGTGTGACCTTCACCGCCAGCAGGTCCACTCGCTCCTGTAAACTGTTCATGCGCATGTAAAAGCTGTTGGCCTCGTTAAAAAGCTCCCCGAAGATGTCCTCCGCATGTCGACCTGAGTCGATAAACACACACAATCAGACAAAACTGAGCATTCGTTCAAACAGCATCCATCCCCAACATCATTAACTTAGAGATGGCTAATCATCGGGTTACACTTCATAATAACTGCACACTATGAATCATTTATTAAGCATATGCAAATAGTAAATTAATCATTTGTAAAGCATTAACTCTTCATTAATAAACATTAGCAACCAGTTAAGGCTAATAATTATGTCTTCAACTCTATATACGTTGCACCAGCCACACTATTGTTTGACTGATAAATTGAGTTAACGAACTGCATGATGTATCCCTCATTAGTAAGTCTCTCTGTATGAGAGCGTCTGCTAAATGAGCAGCTGTAAATGTAAATAAAGTGAACGCACTGAGTCCCCCGAGCTGTTTGATGATGGCCGCCAGTGTGCTGTTCGTGACGCACTCCAGCTCATTGGTCACTTTGTCGGGCAGCGCTCCTCTGCACAAGTGCTTGGGCTCGATGGTCCTCTTGACCAGAGGCATGACTGCGCTCAAATACTGTACACACACTGACCTGTGGAGACACACACACACACATTCAGACGTCAAAAACACACTCTGAAGCTGTTCATGCAGCAAACACAAGGAAGGCTCTTCTTAGAGTAAATGTACAGTTCAGCCCAAAAGTTAAAAATATGGGGCAGCACGGTGGCTCAGTGTTTAGCACTGCCACCTCACAGCAAAAAGGTCGCTGGTTTGAGTACCGGCTGGGCCAGTTGGCATTTCTATGTGGAGTTTGCATGTTCTCCCCGTGTTGGCATGGGTTTCCTCAGTCAGACACAGATATGAGGAAACACACTCTTTAATGAAGTTTAGAGAGTCATTTCTGTGTCATTATTTATAATGTCTGTGTCATTAGTTTTAATTGTGCATCCCTGTGAGCACAGTGAGTTAATTGTGTTTAATGTCTTTCCTAGTTACAGTCGGCTCTGTTATGGAGTTTTATTAGCCTACATTAAGCTTTTACATTGTAAAAATTAAATGTTGGGTTGTTTCAAACCATTCGTTCATTCATTTTCCTTCGGCTTAGTCTCTATTTCAGAGGTCGCCACAGCAGAATGAACCGTCAACTATTACAGCATATGTTTTAGACCGCGGATGCATTTCCAGCCGCAACCCTGTATTGAGAAATCTCTGTCACATTCACATGCACTACGGACAATTTAGTTTATTCAATTAACTTATAGCGCATGTGTTTGGAGTGTGGGGGAAACCTGGAGCACCCGGAGAAAACCCACGCCAACACAGGGAGAACATGCAAACTCCTCACAGAAATGCCAACTGACCCAGCCGGGACTCGAAACAGCAATCTTCTTGCTGTTAGGTGACAGAGCTAACCACTGAGCCACCTTATATTATATGTATTCATTCATTTATTCATTTTCTTTTCGGCCCTTTATTAATCTGGGGTCGCCACAGCGGAATGAACCGCCAACTTATCCAGCATATGTTTTACGCAGCGGATGCCCTTCCAGCTGCAACCCATCACTGGGAAACATCCACACTC
The DNA here is from genome assembly GCA_903798195.1 of Danio kyathit. NCBI lineage: Eukaryota > Metazoa > Chordata > Actinopteri > Cypriniformes > Danionidae > Danio > Danio kyathit. The sequence continues at coordinate 53,985,375 of LR812539.1, forward strand.
ATTCACACACACACACTTATACACTACAGTCAATTTTACCCTACCCAATTCACCTGTACCGCATGTCTTTGGACTGTGGGGGAGACCGGAGCAACCGGAGGAAACCCACGCCAACACGGGGAGAACATGCAAACTCCACACAGAAATGCCAACTAGCCAAGGCTCAAACCAGCGACCTTCTTGCTGTAAGGCGAACGTGCTACCCACTGCGCCATCATGTCGCCTCATTATATATATTATATTAGTATATTATTTAAAAAAATAATAATTATTATTTCCCCAAGTGATCCTAGCAATCCACACGAATCTCAATGCAGACAAATTAAAGGGCACCTATGATGAAAATCATTTGCTGTTTGGAAAGGACTGTGTGCAGGTATAGTGTGTCCACAGTCATATTGGGGTGATATAAACACAATAAGTCTCTTTTTTTAAATTTCCTGACGTTAAAATCCAAATCCCTCCCACTTTGAGCCCCACCGCAAGGTGACATAGAAGTGCTATTTCCCCGCCTACTGAATTGATTGGCAGCTGCGTATTAACAGGTCTCCGTAGTTACACGTATAATCATATCAACAAGACAGGAGGTGCGCAAAGCAACTGGGATTAAAAGATCTGTTCAGCTCTCTGTGATCATTCATCATCATCAAATGTGCTCAAGAATGAGTTTCACAAGTTTAAAACATTAATAAACAGTGCATGTTTGTAATGAATTACAGCGATTTTACCGTCTTTATCACCGCAACCGCATGTCAGTACAATTATCAAAGAAGACGCTTCAATCTTGGTTTGTGGACCAGTTTATTGGTGAAGTCTAAATCGGACACGCGGCCGTCCGGAAGTGCGATATGCACATTAATATAGCAGCATTTTTTAATGACACTGTATAACAATAATTAATATTTTTATAGTACTGTGACGGTTGGGTTTAGGGTTGGGGTGGGGCAGTGGTGTAGTCCTAAAAAAAAAGTGGTGTACTATTACTCACCCAACCCAAATATTAAAAGTAGGCAAAGAAACGACGAAACTATATATATATATATATTTATTTTTTTATTTATTTATTTATTTTTTATTTAATATAGGTAACTATTGAAAGAAAAAACAAATACTATGGAAGTTAATGATTACAGGTTTCCAGCTTTCTTCACAATATCTTCTTTTGTGTTAAACAAAATTAAAAAAAGACAAACCAGTTCGGAACAAGTAAAGGTTGAGTAAAGGATGACAATTTGATTTTTTTTGAATGAACTATCCATTAAAAAAGGAAAAACATTTAAACAAATTTGTTCATTTTAAAGCAAGATGCTAATAGCCTAATTCAATGATTTATGCTTAGCTAATAGTGCCCCCAGCAGACCCGGAGATTGGCTGAGTATATTAAGCTGTGGTAAAACCTGGGTAAAAGCCAACTGTTTAACTCTAAAGGGACTTGTAAAATGAGCTTATAATTAATATAACAATATATATATATATATAATTTATTTATTTTTTTTTTATCAGGAAAATAAAAAGTTTATTTCTTCAAAAACTCAAATACTAGCCTATACTCAAGTATTTTTTCCATGTTTTAAATAGAACTGCCACTTTTATAATTTAAAATGGCATAAATATAAACATTTTAAAAATGTACAGGCTAATTTACATATTTCACTATCATAATATAAGTCATAATAGGAAATAATTTTTAACAAGATACAACACATAATGTTTCACTCTGATATGCAGTTAAAATGAGTACATTCACTGAGTGGTTCTGTCACTGTGTTTAATCTTGTGCATGAATGTATGATATATATATGATGCCACATGCACTGTAATGTGTTTTATAATCATAGTTAATTGATAAATGTTCGCTAAGAGTTGCATTTTCGCTGGCGGAAACAGCTGTGATGATGAGGGAAGCGCCAAGGAAACAGTAGATGGGGAAACCCGATTGGTACATGTGATACAAGTGTTTCTATAGCAAAGAACTGCGAATATGCAGATATTATAACAATCTATAGATAAACACACCTTCTGCTCTCACTCTGCAGAGCTGTGGTTTGCTGATTAAACGAAAAACGAGTTGAAAACGGAGGAGCGGAAGTCTGCCGCCGTTTTCATATCAAATTTAAAGGGGACTAAGGTGATCATTTAGTAGTGTACAGTTCATGAGGAAATCGCAAAACATTTTGAGGGACTGAATAGAAATATAGGGGGCTAAAGCGATGCCCATGCTTTTTTAAAAATAATTTTACCTCAGTGTTTCAGCGAGACATCATTTAGTTGACTTGTCGTCGTTATCGAAAAACTCCCGAAATTTTCTCACAGCTGCTGCGGTCGTCAGGGAGCGGGGAATGCCGCAAATTAAACAAAAATCCACTGATTGCAACAAATAAGATGCAAGTAAAAAAAAAACATTTGGTATACAGTTAAAGGGGACGCGAATACACGTAAATTAGGGAAGTCTAATCAGAAAAACAAGTGAGTATACCGAGGGTATACGCAATTATTGATCCTCAGAAGTCGTAATACCCAAACAGCTCATGGAAAAAAGTAGGCATACTGAGTATACGTGCGTATAGCCCCGACTACACCACTGGGGTGGGGGTAGACATTAATAAAATACAGTTTATTGGGTAATTTAATAAATAGCATGAATAAAACTCGGTATAACCACTGTTTTTATAGTACTGTGACGGTTGGGTTTAGGGTTGGGGTGGGCAGGGGTGGACTGGGAAAGCATTTTCAACCGGGACAAAGTAACTGTCAGTCAGGCCACATCTGATGCGATATAAAAAGTTAAGAGCGGGGTGGGGGGTGGGGGGGGGGGGGGGGGGGGGGGGGGGGGGGTATGCATGGCAGGCCAGAGTCCCGAAGGCAGGCCACATCTCATGCAATCTAGATAGTGAAGAGCGGGGGGGTGGCGCGCGGCAGGGGAGAGTGCCGGTGGCAGGCCACATCCGATCCCATATAGAAAGTAAAGAGCGGGGGGGCGGGGTTGCGCGACAGGCCCCACACTCGCGGTGGCAGGCCAGATTGACCGTCAGGCCACCGGGAAATGTCCTGGTGCTCCCTATGGCCAGTCCGCCCCTGGGGGTGGGGGTAGGCGTTAAAAATACAATTTATTGGGTAATTTAATAGATAACATGAGTAATACTCAGTATAACTACTGTTTTACAGTACTGTGATGGTTGGGTTTAGGGTTGGGGTGGGGGTAGGCATTAAAAAAATACAATAAATGGGAAATTTAATAGATAGCATGAATAATACTGGGTATAACTACTGTTTTTACAGTACTGTGACGGTTGGGTTTAGGATTGGAGTGGGGTAGACGTTAATAAAATACAATTTATTGGGTAATTTAATAGATAACATGAGTAATACTCAGTATAACTACTGTTTTACAGTACTGTGACGGTTGGGTTTAGGGTTGGGGTGGGGGTAGATGTTAATAAAATACAATTTATTGGGTAATTTAATAGATAACATAAATAATACTTGGTATAACTACTGTTATTACAGTACTGTGACGGTTGGGTTTAGGGTTGGGGTGGGGGTAGGTGTTAAAAAAATACAATAAATGGGAAATTTAATAAATAATATAAATAATTCTCGTTAACTTCCGGCCGCAACCATATCCGATCTAGCAACAACCCAGTTTATGTTGTACATTAACATAACAGATGTCCATACAGCAGTGAATATTAATGTGTATCCTGTCACATTTGCCGTGCAAAAACAGTGCAGAGTTAAACGCGCACGCTGCGTGTGCGTCCGCTGTGTGTTTCTGCTGTGTGTGTGCATGAACTTTGTAACAACATTGTGTGTTACTCATCGTTGCAGAAAGGCTTGAATTAACTCCACAACAAATACATCAAATAATCATTGGGAAGGTTCTTACTGTAGTATTTCTCACAAACGCTACGTGAGATCTGCTTCATGTATGTCACTGTGCTGTTTATCTGATGGAGACAGACGGAGATTGAGGCACACTCTGACAGGCACGTGGGAACGGTGGGCGGGGAGAACCAGCATTAAAGGCAACAGGCGACAAAAACAGCTACAGTGTGTTCAGAGCAGAAAATTCCAATATTCTGAAAGGTCTAATAAATAATCTGACGAGTGTTTTGAGCTGAGACTTTACAGACACATTCTGGAGACACAAAAACGTATCGTAGATCTTGGAAAAAGGGGTAAAAAGGTGCAAATGAAACTCTTAATCTTTTATTAAACAAATTTTTTAAGTATTAATTTTTAAGTATTATTTAGTGTTTTTTCCCGAATTATGCTCTGAAGGATAGTTTCTGAATGTTTTATTATATGAACAGCGCTAATGTTTAGCTTTACGTCTTCTGGGTTCACTCACACAGACAATTTGCCTTGAAGCCAACGACCGTCTCCATGACAACCATCAAGGCCTCCCTCTCATGACTGGCTGAAGACTAGACCGTATAAAGTGACTCTGATGTGAGACTCTAAACACACGCTGCATTGTCAGATTCACCTCTTTCTGTTTCGCCAGAAAAGAAAAAGAAAACGTTGCTTGAATGACTTACATTTATTAAAAATAGGCCACGGTGCTCCCTGAGGCGGCTGTGAACGCCTTTTGCAGCTGTTGCAATGGTGATAATTTGACACGGTCAGGATATACAAGTGGACATAAAGATCCTGAAGGAGGAAGCTCAATCTGTTGTGCTCGTGACGCTCAGTGAACCAAACACATGCTACTTCAGCGCTGTGACTAGCCTAGGAACTATCCTCACATGTTTGTTAGTACACTACACTAATACACTACAATTTTTTGCTGCTTGTTCAAACTACTTCTTTAAAATGAGCTGAAACAGCACAATTCAACACAAAACTTCATTGTTTTATGTTCAATCTACTTAAAGGAGACCTATTATGCAAAAAAACTGTTACTATACGTAGTAATACACGGTGGCTCGGTGGTTAGCACTGTCGCCTCACAGTTTGGTTTGAGTCCCGGCTGAGTCAGTTGGCATTTCTGTGTGGAGTTTGCATGTTCTCCCCGTGTTGGTGTGGGTTTCCTCCGGGTGCTCCGGCTTCCCCCACAGTCCGAACACATGTGCTATAGGGGAATTGAATATACTAAATTGGCTGTATAGTGTATGTGTGTGAATGAGAGTGTATGGGTGTTTCCCAGTACTGGGTTGCCGCTGGAAGGGCATCCGCTGTGGAAAACATATGCTGGATAAGTTGGTGATTCATTCCGCTGTGGCTGAATAATAAAGGGACTAAGCTGAAGGAAAATGAATGAATGAATGCACATTTTATATTATTTATGTGCCTTCTCATTTTTTTCCTCTTCTACCGATATATACAACAGCATATTCTACTCGCTACAGACTGATCCTCCCTAAACAGCATTATTTCTCTGCACAGCTCAATGATCTGAGTGTAAACACACAGCCGGCCTCTACAGTCAGAGAAAGAGAGAAAACCATGGCAACACCTCAACTATGCTGATGGAGAGACATGCTATAGACTCCACCATTTACGTAATCTGTTCCCAGCACTACAGCATGGAATGTGAATCAATCTGTTTTTTTCCCATGCCCTCGGCTGTTTTCAAGAGTTCACACTTAGCTGATGTTTGTTTGGCATGCTGTCCCGGGAGAGAGCCCTGAGCTCATAAGATCCTCGAGCCCGGGGCTCCCTCCCGTTTGCAAGGCGAGAGGGGAGTTTGAGCTCAGGTAGATCTCGAGAACTCCCCTGCTGTAGATAACGAACATAGTGATTGCTCTTAAGAGATAACTACTTACTAGGAGCATGTCTATGGTGCTGATTTGGATTAGTCAATTAACTTAAGTTGCATGTTTTTGGACGGTGGGAGGAAGCCGGGGAACCCGGGGGAAACCCACGTGAGCACGGGGAGAACGTGTAAACTCTGCACAGAAACGTTGACTGGCTTGGTAAGGACTAGAACCAGTGACGTTCTTGCTGTGAGGCAACAGTGCTAACCACTGGGCCACAGTGCCACCCATCTAGGAAAGGAGGAGGAGGGGGGATTCTTCAAAACGAAGATGGCTGTGATATGGAACTTAGGGAATTTATAGTGGCTTAGGAATCGTCTGATTGGTGAATTATTAATTGAATAATGCAGGACCGGCTGCAAGCAATCATAAGCACGTGATCCTCTCGAAATTAGTTTATAAATAAACTTCACTTAGGGCGACACAGTGGTGCAGTAGGTAGTGCTGTCGCCTCACAGCAAGAAGGTCGCTGGTTCGAGCCTCGGCTGTGTCCGTTGGCGTTTCTGTGTGGAGTTTGCAAGTTCTCCCTGCGTTCGCGTGGGTTTCACTCCGGTTTCCCCCACAGTCCAAAGACATGCAGTACAGGTGAATTGGGTAGGCTAAATTGTCCGTAGTGTATGAGTGTAAATGAGTGTCTATGGGTGTTTCCCAGAGATGGGTTGCAACTGGAAGGGCATACGCTGTGTAAAACATATGCTGGATAAGTTGGCGGTTCATTCCGCTGTGGCGACCCTAGATTAATAAAGGGACTAAGCCGAAAAGAAAATGAAATGAGCCAATTACTGAGGAAATAGCTACTATTTAAAGTAAACTAATTTTAAATTAATAGTGTGAAATCTGCCTTTATAAGCATGTGTTACAACTAACCCCCTGTCTGTTACAACTTGCCCCGCAGGTGGGGTAAATAGTAACATTTTTACTCCTGGCACTTTTGGCAATACTGCACAGAAAACACAGGTCCGGCGATCATAATTCCAGTGCTCATTTGTAGGAGAGGCTTGTGTGTTGTTGGTAAAAAAAATATGGTTTGTCTAACCCCATTACTTTGTTCATTATTTGACCAAAACCAAAAAGTGTTACTTTGTGCCCCGCTCTCCCCTACACTGCTTTTGTACATCATATGTATACCAGCAGGTATTGCCCCCGTTAGTATCGTAAATTCCTGTAATGTAATAGGAATTTAGTATCTTGCGATAAATTCTGTAAAGGTAAATAAAGTTCCTTCATTATCAAATAATTGATTAACTAATACTAGTCCATTGTTAATCCAATTGTTAAAGAATAGTGACTTATTTCTATACAAGATATTGGCATTATTCCAAATAAGAAAACTATGTGGGGAGAAGTTGTGTTTATAAATAAGCCTCCATGTTGTAAGCACTTCTTGGTGAAATTTAGAGTTTGATTGGGAGTTTTTCAATTTTATATTTACACATTAAAAGAAATTCTAAACCACCCATGCTCCACCATCTCTCTCTCATTTCTGGCTATTATAAATTCTCTGTGCAGCACTAAATGAGAACTCCCGTTACGCAAGAGCACTAACGTTACAGCTTCTGACTTTCGGTGGCTGACTGTTGATTACGATGACGTCACTCGCGCATAACGCCGTGCAGCATGACGTCATCCATCCATAAACACTGTGCTGGCATGCGAAATGATAACAGGTGCGTGTCTTTCGGCCACGGAAAAAAGGACTGAAATGCTGACAGACACTAATGTGAAGGCGATTAAATCACCGTAAACCCAATATACTTATTCCGAAGCCCGTGTCAGAGATGATCCAGCACCGCTACATCCATGCTAGTCATTTTGGCATTATCGCGTAAAATCACATGCGATATTGAGTACTCACAGATAACTGTAGTCGTCCCCTGTCCGTCTTCTTTGACGCGGACGTGCTTTTTCATGGGCTTTTTCCGCGTTACATGGCGTTATTTCGCGGTGGCATCGCGTTGAGGAGCGCGGAGGTGGTGCTGATGCGTTGCGTTGCCTGGGAAGCGTCGCTGGTCGCCGCGCGCTGCAGAGGCGGTGCTACTGCGCGTGCGCGCGCGTTCACAGTCACACAGACCACCACCCTGTGTGTGTGTGTGTGATCAAAGGGATGCTTTTTTACATTTATTTAAAGAACAGCATATAACATTTTACAATAAAACACTTATACATACCAGGGGGTAAGTATAAACAAATATACAAAGTGTAGGCCTTCATATGTAATAGGCTAATTAAATAAATACATTAAAGAGTTCACGAATGTTTAACGTGCGTAGGGCTTTCTTGTTTAAAGAGTCTCTGTTACTGGTCATATACAACATTATTTCAGTCGCTAATAGGGGAGAGTGGGTACAGTTGCAACACTTTTTGCATCTGCTTCAGTTTCTCAGAGAGTTACTGTGGAAACCCAAAATGTTAATATAATAAACCCACATCTATTGGACCCACATTGCTATATTATGTGTACATTTGATAACATATGCAGAATTTAAACTTAAACAGACAAAGCACACCGATAGCCATTTAAATAGCCTACTGCAAAAATAAATGACATTTGGATCATATTCCTGAAACAAAAAATGAGCAATAAAAAGGTATGAAGCACCAAAAGTGGACCATATTAAAATTAAATATTTTGGCTATTGTTATCATCATTTTCAAATTTACTTTTTTTACAAGAGAGGCTAGAAAATTTGTGAAGCTCAACATTATTATTATTATTATTGTTATTATTATTTTGTTTTAATATTTTTTTGTTCAAATGGTGGCAGCACGGTGGCGCAGTGGGTAGCACAATTGCCTCACAGCAAGAAGGTCGCCGGTTCGAGCCCCGGCTGGGTCAGTTGGCATTTCTGTGTAGAGTTTGCATGTTCTCCCTGTGTTGGTGTGGGTTTCCTCCGGGTGCTAACACAGTCCAAACACATGCACTGTAGGGGAATTGAATAAGATAAATTGGCCGTAGTGTACTGTATTTGTTGGAATGTGAGTGTGTATGGATGTTTCCCAGTGTTGGGTTGCAGCTGGAAGGGCCTCCGCTGCGTAAAACACATGCTGGATAAGTTGGCGGTTCAATCCGCTGTGGCAACCCCTGATTAATAAAGGGACTATTGAAGTAATGAAGTATTTGTTACTCCATCCATGTCTGATGTTATTTATTCATTCATTCATTAATTTTCTTTTCGGCTTAGTTCCTTATTTTGCCACAGCGGAATGAACCGCCAACTATTCCAGCATATGTTTTACACAGTGGATGCCCTTCCAGCCGCAACCCAGTACTGGGAAACACACTCGCATTCATACACACACGTACACTACGGCCAATTTAGTCCATTCAATTTCCCTATTGCATCTGTTTGGACTGTGAGGGAAACCGGAGCACCCAGAGGACAACTGGCCCAGCTGGGACTCGAACCAGCGACCTTCTTGCTGTGGGGTGACAGTGCTAACCACTGTGCTGCCACACTGTAGTATATAGATCAAAATAGACTATTCGTATCAAAAATATACAATATCTGTGGTGAAATAATGAGTGGGTGAGCTTAATTACAGATAGACATCACACTGAGAAAAATGATGTCTGCAAAACTGTTGCAAACAATTTATTTGTGTTGAATTTAAACAAACAAATTAAGTTTAATAAAATTCTACTTAATTTGTTTGTTTAAATTTAGCCCAAATAAATTGTTTACAGCCACTTCACGTAAAAATATTGAGTAAATCCAAGGAATCATCTCTGAATGATTTTTTTCAGTGCACCTATACTATATAACTTCAGGTTAACTATGTTTATATATAACAACATGAACTGTTACAAGCTAATTATTCATTCATTTTCTTTTCAGCTTAGTCCCTTTATTAATCCGGGGTTGCCACAGCGGAATGAACCGCCAACTTATCCAGCATATGTTTTACGCAGTGGATGCCCTTCCAGCTGCAACCCACTATGGGAAACATCCATACACACTCACATTCACACAAATACAGTACACTACGGCTAATTAATCTTATTCAATTCCCCTACAGCGCATGTCTTTGGACTGTGAGGGAAACCGGAGCACCCGGAGGAAACCCACGCGAACGCAGGGAGAACATGTAAACTCCACACAGAAATGCCAACTGACCCAGCCGAGGATCAAACCAGCGACCTTTTGCTGTGAGGCGACAGCGCTATACTGTGCCACTGCGTCGCCTACTAGGTAATTAGTTAAAGTAATAAGTAACTAATAAAGTTACTAATAACCTCAATTTTTCTGATTTTGATAGCAATGTAATAATGTGCTCCTTTTGTAAAACTATTGAAATGATAAGTATTGTGAAAAGAGCTATACAAATCATCTTGCATTGAATTAACACTAGTAGGTCTGTTTAACTCCCTGTGTTTAGGAATTGTTATTTTATGCTGCGTGCCCAGTTCCACTTAACAGTCTGTGTGGTTTGGGACAACAAGGATCCTCTTTTGGCTACTGTGGGAAAGAAAACCGGACAATAGAGAGCTGCTGTAGTGGGTTTGTGCGGGTTTTAACCCTTGTCAGCACTCAATTACAATGCAACACTACAAAACAAACGGGTATTTTAAAGAAAAGTAGATTTATCTGTTAAAATCATTCATTCATTCATTTTCTTTTCAGCTTAGTCCCTTTTTTAATTCGGGGTCGCCACAGCAGAATGAACCGCCAACTTATCCAGCATATGTTTTACGCAGCGGATGCCCTTCCAGCCGCAACCCATCTCTGGGATACATCCATACACACTCATTCACACTCATACACTACGGACAATTTAGCCTACCCAATTCATCTGTACCGCATGTCTTTGGACTGTGGGGGAAACCAGAGCACCCGGAGGAAACCCACGTGAACACAGGGAGAACATGCAAACTCCACACAGAAACGGCAACTGACCCAGCCGAGGCTCGAACCAGCGACCTTCTTGCTGTGAGGCGACAGCACTACCTACTGCACCACTGCGTCGCCCTGTTAAAATCAGTGGGACTTTTAATTAAATTAATTACGTTTCAATCGGTGTAAGATGTTCACTGATTGAGGTAAAGTTAGTTTTATATTAGCACATTCAGACTTTCACCTTGCTAATATAATTTCAGATAAGTATTCTTTGGGGTGACCAATGGCACTGGTTAGCACTGTCGCCTCACATCAAGAAGGCCGCTGGTTTGAGTCTCGGCAGGGTCAGTTGGCATTTCTGTGTGGAGTTTGCATGTTCTCTCCATGTTGGTGTGGGTTTCCTCTGGGAGTTCCGGTTTTCCTCATAGTCCAAACAGATGCGCTATAGGTGAATTAAAGGTGTATGTGTGTAAATGAGTGTGTATGGGTGTTTCCTAGTACTGGGTTGCAGATGGATTGGCATCCGCTGTGTAAAACATATGCTGGATGTTTGTGAAATTGTCTCTTCTTGCCTTGTTTCTTTCTTTGAATAAGCGGGATTTGAACGCAAGTAACATAAGAGCCCAGTGATGTCGTTTCGAAAAATGTTTAATACCAACTTAACTGAACTATATTACACGGTCAAAAAACTGTCTTGCTTCCATCTTCATGACACAACTTCTTACTTCCCGGTAGTGACATCAGCAAATACAGGGAGTGCAGAATTATTAGGCAAGTTGTATTTTTGAGGATTAATTTTATTATTGAACAACAACCATGTTCTCAATGAACCCAAAAAACTCCTTAATATCAAAGCTGAATATTTTTGGAAGTAGTTTTTAGTTTGTTTTTAGTTTGAGCTATTTTAGGAGGATATCTGTGTGTGCAGGTGACTATTACTGTACAGAATTATTAGGCAACTTAACAAAAAACAAATATATACCCATTTCAATGATTTATTTTCACCAGTGAAACCAATATAACATCTCAACATTCACAAATATACATTTCTGACATTCAAAAACAAAACAAAAACAAATCAGTGAGCAATATAGCCACCTTTCTTTGCAAGGCCACTCAAAAGCCTGCCATCCATGGATTCTGTCAGTGTTTTGATCTGTTCACCATCAACATTGCGTGCAGCAGCAACCACAGCCTCCCAGACACTGTTCAGAGAGGTGTACTGTTTTCCCTCCTTGTAAATCTCACATTTGATGATGGACCACAGGTTCTCTATAGGGTTCAGTCAGGTGAACAAGGAGGCCATGTCATTAGTTTTTCTTCTTTTAGACCCTTTCTTGCCAGCCACGCTGTGGAGTACTTGGACGCGTGTGATGGAGCATTGTCCTGCATGAAAATCATGTTTTTCTTGAAGGATGCAGACTTCTTCCTGTACCACTGCTTGAAGGTGTCTTCCAGAAACTGACAGTAGGACTGGGAGTTGAGCTTGACTCCATCCTCAACCCGAAAAGGCCCCACAAGCTCATCTTTGATGATACCAACCCAAACCAGTACTCCACCTCCACCTTGCTGGCGTCTGAGTCGGACTGGAGCTCTCTGCCCTTTACCGATCCAGCCACGGGCCCATCAAGACTCACTCTCATTTCATCAGTCCATAAAACCTTAGAAAAATCAGTCTTGAGATATTTCTTGGCCCAGTCTTGACGTTTCAGCTTGTGTGTCTTGTTCAGTGGTGGTCGTTTTTCAGCCTTTCTTACCTTGGCCATGTCTCTGAGTATTGCACACCTTGTGCTTTTGGGCACTCCAGTGATGTTGCAGCTCTGAAATGTGGCAAACTGGTGGCAAGTGGCATCTTGGCAGCTGCACGCTTGACTTTTCTCAGTTCATGGGCAGTTTATTTTAGCGCCTTGGTTTTTCCATACGCTTCTTGCGACCCTGTTGACTATTTTGAATGAAACGCTTGATTGTTGGATGATCACGCTTCAGAAGCTTGGCAATTTTAAGAGTGCTGCATCCCTCTGCAAGATATCTCACTATTTTTGACTTTTCGGAGCCTGTCAAGTCCTTCTTTTGACCCATTTTGCCAAAGGAAAGGAAGTTGCCTAATAATTATGCACACCTGATATAGGGTGTTGATGTCATTAGACCACACCCCTTCTCATTACAGAGATGCACATCACCTAATATGCTTAATTGGTTGTAGGCTTTCGAGCCTATACAGCTTGGAGTAAGACAACATGCATAAAGAGGATGATGTGGTCAAAATACTCATTTGCCTAATAATTCTGCACTGCCTCTACTCTATATTAAAAATGTAATTACTTTGTATAATATTTTTAAGTTTTGCTTTTCACATTATTATTTATTTTAACATAAATAAAAACAATGAACTTATGGCTCTTATACTGGATAAGTTGGTGGTTCGCTGTGGCGACCCCTGATGAATAAAGGGACGAAGCCGAAGGAAAATGAATTAATGAATAAGTATTCTATGCATGACTAAAATAAAAAAAGAAACAAGCTAGAAGATCTCTAAAATTTGCATGTAAGTTAAAGGGATAGTTCACAAAATGAATATTTACTTACTATTATTTACTCTCCCTCAACTTAAATGATTGCAAAACGTTATTTATTTATTTCTTTTCCATGCAAAAGAAGATATTTCGAAGAAAGCTGAAAATCATCTGTAACCATTGACTTACATAGGAAAAACAAATGCTATAGAAGTCAATGGTTACAGGTTTCCAACATTTTTCAAAATATTTACTTTTGTGTTTAACAGAAGAAAGTGACTCGTAAAGGTTTATTCATTCATTCATTTTCTTTTCGACTTAGTCCTTTTATTAATCCGGGGTTGCCACAGCGGAATGAACCGCCAACTTATCCAGCACGTGTTTTACGCAGCGGATGCCCTTCCAGCTGCAACCCATCACTGGGAAATCATAAAGGTTTAAAACAAGTAAAAGATGAGTAAAGATGACAGAATGATAATTTTTGGGTGAACTATCCCTTTAACCACTACATGTATTACATGTGTGTTATTTTTTATATGAATACAATTGTAGTAGTGTAATACTATTTTTATAAACATGCCACAAACTCATTTTCAAATAATATAGTTAATTTCGCTTAGTGGCTCAGTGGTTAGCACTTTAACCTCACAGCAAGAAGGTCACTGGCTCGAGTGCTGGCTGGGTCAGTTGGCATTTCTGTGTGGAGTTTGCATGTTCTCCTTGTATTGGCGTGGGTTTCCTCCGGGTGCTCCGGTTTCCCCCACAGTCCGAACACATGTGCTATAGGTGAATCGAATAAGCTAAATTGGCTGTAGTGTATGAGTGTGGGTGTTTCCCAGTGCTGGGTTGCAGCAGGAAGGGCGCCCGCCTGGTAAAATATATGCTGGAATAGTTGGCGGTTCATTCCGCTGTGGCGACCCCTTATAAATAAGGGACTAAGCCGAAGGAAAATTAGTTATTTTTTAACAATATTAATATTACTTTCAGAACATCTGTGACTTCTGATCTGTCTTATGTTGCATGACTGTATAGCTAAATTATATGCATTCTATGGGTCAAAATTAAACATTTTTATTTTATGCCAAAAATCAACACAAATTCATGTTCTCAAATTTTCTAAGAAGATTTAATGCAAAAACAAACAAACAAACTGCAATTAGATTATTATAAATAATTTTGTGGTTAAGCACTTCATTTATTCAATATTTTCCCAATATTTAGATTGTTTTGAACCCTCAAATTACAGATTTTCAGTAGTTGTATCTCAGATTCTCAGCCAAACATAATCTTAACAAACCATACATCAATGGTAATATTATTTATGCATGTTCAGGTGATATATAAATCATTCATTTATATTATTTTCGGCGTAGTCCCTTTTTTCATCAGGGGTCGCCATGGCGGAATGAACCGCCAACTAATCCAGCATATGTTTTTTTTGCAGCAGATGCCCTTCCAGCCGCAACCCGTATAGGTGAATTGGGTAAGCTAAATTGTTCGTAGTGTATGTGTGTGAATGAGAGTGTATGGGTGTTTCCCAGTGATGGGTTGCAGCTGGAAGGGCATCCGCTGCATAAAACATATGCTGGATTAGTTGGCGGTTCATTCCACTGTGTCAACTCCAGATTAATAAAGGGACTAAGCCGAAAAGAAAATGAATGAATGAATATATATCAATTAAAATAAGAAAAAGACACTTATGATGGTTTTGGGTTCCAGGGTCACATTTCTGTGTATTATTTATTTAAAATAGGAATTGATTTTCAAGAATTCAAGATAGTCCGCGTGTATGAAGTGCCACGTAATTATTTTTATTAGCATCATTTTTGTAGCAACCCATTAAGTGTTTATTCATTAAAATAAAAACATTGATTGTCACCACTAGGTGTCGCTCTATTACTGTAAACTCTGATGCACATGAAGCATAACAATAACATGCTTCATATCAACTGATTAAAGAGAGTCAACAGGAATATCTGTGCAGTTAAAACAGATGTGCGATAAGGCTAGGAAACAAAACGAGTGTGTCTGGAAGAGATTGATCCACTTTAAAACCACCATCGAATCAAAACTGACCATTTTAATTCATTTTTAAGGGGAAAAACTCCAGTGCTATATCAGGGGTGTCCAAACTCGATCCTGGAGGGCCGATGTCCTGCAAAGTTTAGTTCCAACCCCAATCAGACACACCTGGGCTAGCTAATCAAGCTCTTACAGCTTTCTAGAAACATATATGTGCAGGTGTGTTGAGGCAAGTTGGAGCTAAAATCTGCAGGACGCCGGCCCTCCAGGACCGAGTTTGGACACCCCTGATTTATATTATGCCCCTTAAAATAACCAAACCTCCCTCTTTCTTCATAGGAGCATCCCTCACAACATCACATCAACAGTAAAACAGTAAAACAGTAAAATATTTAATACCTGAAAAATAAGAATGAACAAAATGCATTTTCAATATTCAATTTATAATAAGCAAAATCAAGGTCCAACATTTCTTCATAGAGAATCAACAAAAGTGTTTACTCAAAAGGTTAAGGGTTGCCATTTAGTATTTCCATAACTCAGAAATAATAAGTGACAATCAAATGTGCCTCTCATATCTACAGAACCCCGGAGGAGACATGATGGTGGGAGAAAAAATGGCTGTGTCCGAAATGGCATACCTCCATACTATATAGTATGCTTAAAAACAGTGTGCGAGCCGAGTAGTATGTCCCAATTCAAAGAATTCGAAAAACAGTATGCAAGAAGATGACCTACTACTTCCGGCGAGATTCTGTAGTGCGCATCAGATGGACACTATGCTATCTCATGATGCCCTGCAAGAGAATTCATGTGCTCTTTGGTGGGAGTGATGCGATGCAACTGCCGCAGGTAGGTCACGTGATCATGACAAAACGGCGGATGTAGTTCGTCCGAATTCCATTCATAATACCAGGGGTGGACTTAACCAATAAGCGAGGTAAGCAGCCGCTTAGGGCCCCATGCCCCCAGGGAATTACGAGGCCCCGAACAATGCCAAGAAGCCAATATTACTCTCAGAAATAAAGGTATGCAAGCTGTCACTGGGGTGGTACCTTTTCAAAACGTACAAATTTGTACTTAAAGGGTCTATATTGGTACCTCAAACGTATATATTAGTACCTAAAAATTTTATGAGGAACACTTTTGTAGTTTTTAGGTACCAATATGTACCCTTGAGGTATTAATATGGACCTTTTAGGTACAAATTTTTACCTTTTGAAAAGGTACCACCCCAGTGACAGCTTGCGTACCTTTATATCTGAGAGTGTATATAGTAAAATCTGTCCATAACCATTAAGATTTTATCGCTATTACTTCTATTTTTTCCCCATTAAAAGCCTAGTGGAAGGTACTGCATGCAAATATTAAAGTCTAATCACAAATATGGCTAATTACCTGTACATATAGTAAGTTTGTGAACTTATCTTTTGTGAATTTAATGATAAAGAAGATAAAGCTTCCAGTTGAAATATATTTTAAACATGCAGTTTATTTACACTAAAAATGAATCTACAAAGGTAAAAAGTATCGAATATTGTATAGAGAAAGAGTTTTAATGCAAGGGCCCCTTACCTGCAATTGCTTAGGGCCCCCAAATCTTTAAGTTCTGTCTAAATTCAAATTCAAAGCACTGAGTAGTAGGTGATTTCAGAGGCAGCCAATGGGTGGGAGCAGGAACGTGCACAGATAGGGCTCAATCTGTGCAGTGCACATGCCCTTTTTTCTCTTGGATAAAAAGTGCCCTTCAAAAATGAACTAAAGTGCCCCCTGCTCTTCAGTTCACGACCATCAACCTGCCCACCTGAACATGAACCCAGAGTATGAATGCAATTCCTTTTATTAAATGGTTGTATTTGCATATTGTGCATATACAGTTGAAGTCAGAATTATTCGCCCCCCTTTGAATTTTTTTTCTTTTTTAAATATTTCCCAAATTATGTTGAACAGAGCAAGGAAATTTTCACAGTATGTCTGATAATATTTTTTCTTCTGGAGAAAGTTTTAATTGTTTTATTTTGACTAGAATAAAAGCAGTTTTTAATTTTTTAAACACCATTTTAAGGTCCAAATTATTAGCCCATTTTTTACGATAGTCTACAGAACAAACCATCGTTATACAATAACTTGCCTAATTATCCTAACCTGCCTAATTAACATAATTAACCTAATTAAGCCTTTAAATGTCACTTTAGGCTGTATAGAAGTGTCTTGAATAGTATCTAGTCAAATATTATTTACTGTCATCATGACAAAGATAAAATAAATCAGTTATTAGAAATGAATTATTAAAACTATTATGATTAGAAATGTGTTGACAAAATCTCTGTTAAACAGAAATTGGGGAAAGAATAGACAGAGGGGCTACTAATTCAGGTGGGCTAATAATTCTGACTTCAACTGTATACTTCACTTTGGAGCATTTCAAAGTGAATGCATTAAGAAATTAATGCATTGGGAAAGTATTAACTTATCAAAAAAAAGATAATCGATAAACATTTTATTAAAAATATAGGCCTAGATCTAGATCAAGGAAAAAAGTATAATGAGGGAACGCAAAATATCTTTTCTCGCTCTGCCCCTTCCGGGGCCCCCTGAAAAGCAAGGCCAAAGCATTTCGATCTTCCCCTGGTGGTGAGTTGCTGTGTAGGTCAAAATCTTCCCTCTTTCTATGCAAATGAATGAAACACAGGCCAAAATTATATAAAAATTCAACAATAGTGTGCTGTTAGTGCTCCCTTTGACCTTGGCTGTATCTAAAACCATCCCTATATCCCTATTCTCTATATTAGTCCACATATATAGTCCACCGAGTGCACTGAAGAGATGCCGTGCTTTGCAGGTTGATAGATCCCCTTCAGGAGCTTCTGGTTGGTAAGTGAGAGTTGCATTGTGGTACCATTGCAGAAAAGCTATAAGGGGCTTTCCAAAACCTTTTCATTCACTGTTCCTCACTGGTGGAATGATCGTACTAGTATGTGAATAAAACCAGGAACCCCTCTTTTCCGCCCCCACCACACGACACGACAATAAATTTTGCAATTCTGAGTGTGCCTCACACAGATGAGTGGGCTTGACAAACCACCTGTAGAAGACACTCTTTCATCCCTTTGATACTTTAACCGACACTTGCACCAGTTTTTCTCATTTGCAGCAGACACTTTCTTACAATCACTCCATATCTGCATTTATGAAGTGTGCTTCACACATGTGAGTGGGCTTGACAAACCACCTGTAGAAGCACTCTATAAAAAAACCCTCCCCGCTCTTTACTCTAGCACTTAATTCTCCGAGCACTAACAGTTCATTTGTATAATGAGCACTTCTTGTGTGTATTGCCTCTTCTTGTTGAATCGCTGAATGCCTCCTCAAATGTAAGTCGCTTTGGACAAAAGCGTCTGCTAAATGTTAATGTTGATTAAAAAACAAATAAAATGTTGACAGTGTTTGTGATAGTTATTTAGCACTTAAACTGCTATAATAGCTGACGGCGTCAGATTTGCCTGTGGTGTTTCCTAGTGAAATTTACAGCGAAGGTAGCGAGCGAAGGCTTGGCGGTACGTCTTGTTGAAAAGGGTGTAAATCAGGGGGTTCACTCCAGACGAGACGTATCCCACCCAGACGAAGATATTGAGGAGTTTCTGCACATACTCACTACAGTTGTCCTGACAGATGGCGTTCAGCACATTGGTGATGAAAAACGGACACCACATGATCAGGAACAGAAAGAAGACAATCCCCAAGACTTTAGAGGCTCGACGTTCATTTTCCAAAGCGCGATTCATGCCTTGTCTGCTTTTGAGCGGTGAGCGTTTGATAACCGGAAACGCTGACATTTTGGAGGAGGATTTGCTGTTTAGGAAACTTGTGTCACTTGTTTCGATGGACGAATGCATGCAGGAGCTCTTGCTGTCATGCGGGAAGGACTTGCTGTGCTTTTGGAGATGATGGAGAGTGAGGTAATAGCAGACCACCATGATGACCAGAGGAACGAAGAAGGCCACGACTGAGCCAACGAGGATAAAACGGGGCTCGTTCAGGACACACACACAGTCTATAAACACCTTCTGTTCATCCTGAAAACCCATTACTGGAATGGGCAGGGACAACACTGGAAGAAAGGAAAACAACAACAACAAATGTGAAGAACTGCTTCAGAAAGGATCTTTATCGTGAATGAAAACTCAATTTTCTTTGTAATGTAGTCATTTTTAATCCATTCAGCCGATCTTCGGGTCTGGCAGGAGCACTTTTAGCTTAGCCTAACATAAATCATTGTAGTTTAACAAAACTCTTAGCTTAGCAAAACTCAAGTAGCTGAGTTAACCCTGCTGAAAAAACCAGCATATGCTGGTAAGGTATGTTTAAATGCTGGTATGCTGGTCTTGCTGGTTTCAGTGCTGGTTTTGATGGTCTCGATGCTGGTCTTGCTGGTTTCAGTGCTGGTCTTGCAGGTTTCAATGCTGGTTTTGCTGGTCTCGATGCTGGTTTTGCTGGTCTCGATGCTGGTCTTGTTGGTTTCAGTGCTGGTCTCAATGCTGGTCTTGCTGGCCTGAGTGCTGTTCCTGACCAGCATTGAGACCAGCATTGAGACCAGCAAGACCAACATCTCTCAACTTACTGAGAGATTTTCCAAATATTTCCATTAATATATGTACAGTATATTTTTACTGTACATAAATATTTAAAAAAGTAATTACAGTAAATCACCCTACTGTAATTTTAAGATTTTAAAGGGTGTAGTACATTCACAGAGGCCAGACTGACTTACTACAGGTGAGATTTTCCCCATATTTTCCTTCATAATTTTACAGTACACAAATATGTTTTAAAAATATTTACAGTAAATCACCCTACTGTAATTTTAAGATTTTGAAGGGTGTAGTACATTCACAGAGGCCAGACTGACTTACTACAGGTGAGATTTTTCCCATATTTTTATTCATAACTTTACAGTACACAAATATTTAGGAAAAATATTTACAGTAAATCACCCTACTGTAATTTTAAGATTTTAAAGGGTGTAGTGCATTCACAGAGGCCAGACTGACTTGCTACAGGTGAGATTTTACCCATATTTTCATTAATGTTTTTATAGTACACAAATATTTAGGAAAAATATTTACAGTAAATCACCCTACTGTAATTTTAAGATTTTGAAGGGTGTAGTACATTCACAGAGGCCAGACTGACTTACTACAGGTGAGATTTCCCATATTTTTATTCATGTTTTTACAGTACACAAATTATAAATAAAAATATTTACAGTAAATCACCCTACTGTAATTTTAAGATTTTGAAGGGTGTAGTACATTCACAGAGGCCAGACTGACTTACTACAGGTGAGATTTCCCCCATATTTTCATTCATGTTTTTACAGTACACAAATATTTAGGAAAAAATATTTACAGTAAATCACCCTACTGTAATTTTAAGATTTTAAAGGGTGTAGTATATTCATATAGGCCAGACTGACTTACTACAGGTGAGATTTTCCCCATATTTTCCTTCATAATTTTACAGTACACAAATATGTTTTAAAAATATTTACAGTAAATCACCCTACTGTAATTTTAAGATTTTGAAGGGTGTAGTACATTCACAGAGGCCAGACTGACTTACTACAGGTGAGATTTTAACCATATTTTTATTCATAATTTTACAGTACACAAATATGTTTTAAAAATATTTACAGTAAATCACCCTACTGTAATTTTAAGATTTTGAAGGGTGTAGTACATTCACAGAGGCCAGACTGACTTACTACAGGTGAGATTTTACTCATATTTTCATTCATAATGTTACAGTACACAAATATTAAAGAAAAATATTTACAGTAAATCACCCTACTGTAATTTTAAGATTTTGAAGGGTGTAGTACATTCACAGAGGCCAGACTGACTTGCTACAGGTGAGATTTTTCACATATTTTCATTCATAATGTTACAGTACACAAATATGTTTTAAAAATATTTACAGTAAATCACCCTACTGTAATTTTAAGATTTTGAAGGGTGTAGTACATTCACAGAGGCCAGACTGACTTACTACAGGTGAGATTTTACTCATATTTTCATTCATGTTTTTACAGTACACAAATATTAAAGAAAAATATTTACAGTAAATCACCCTACTGTAATTTTAAGATTTTAAAGGGTGTAGTACATTCACAGAGGCCAGACTGACTTACTACAGGTGAGATTTTCCCCATATTTTCCTTCATAATTTTACAGTACACAAATATGTTTTAAAAATATTTACAGTAAATCACCCTACTGTAATTTTAAGATTTTAAAGGGTGTAGTACATTCACAGAGGCCAGACTGACTTACTACAGGTGAGATTTTTCCCATATTTTCCTTCATAATTTTACAGTACACAAATATGTTTTAAAAATATTTACAGTAAATCACCCTACTGTAATTTTAAGATTTTAAAGGGTGTAGTACATTCCCAGAGGCCAGACTGACTTACTACAGGTGAGATTTTTCCCATATTTTCATTCATGTTTTTACAGTACACAAATATTAAATAAAATTATTTACAGTAAATCACCCTACTGTAATTTTAAGATTTTAAAGTGTGTAGTACATTCATATAGGCCAGACTGACTTACTACAGGTGAGATTTTCCCCATATTTGTATTCATGTTTTTACAGTACACAAATATTAAAAAAAAATATTTACAGTAAATCACCCTACTGTAATTTTAAGATGTTGAAGGGTGTAGTACATTCATATAGGCCAGACTGACTTACTACAGGTGAGATTTTTCCCATATTTTCCTTCATAATTTTACAGTACACAAATATGTTTTAAAAGTATTTACAGTAAATCACCCTACTGTAATTTTAAGATTTTAAAGGGTGTAGTACATTCACAGAGGCCAGACTGACTTACTACAGGTGAGATTTTTCCCATATTTTTATTCATAAGTTTACAGTACACAAATATTAAATAAAAATATTTACAGTAAATCACCCTACTGTAATTTTAAGATTTTGAAGGGTGTAGTACATTCACAGGGGCCAGACTGACTTACTACAGGTGAGATTTTCCCCATATTTTTATTCATGTTTTTACAGTACACAAATAATTAGGAAAAATATTTACAGTAAATCACCCTACTGTAATTTTAAGATTTTGAAGGGTGTAGTACATTCATATAGGCCAGACTGACTTACTACAGGTGAGATTTTCCCCATATTTTCCTTCATAATTTTACAGTACACAAATATTAAATAAAAATATTTACAGTAAATCACCCTACTGTAATTTTAAGATTTTAAAGGGTGTAGTACATTCACAGAGGCCAGACTGACTTACTACAGGTGAGATTTTCCCCATATTTTCATTCATGTTTTTACAGTACACAAATATTAAATAAAATTATTTACAGTAAATCACCCTACTGTAATTTTAAGATTTTAAAGTGTGTAGTACATTCATATAGGCCAGACTGACTTACTACAGGTGAGATTTTCCCCATATTTGTATTCATGTTTTTACAGTACACAAATATTAAAAAAAAATATTTACAGTAAATCACCCTACTGTAATTTTAAGATGTTGAAGGGTGTAGTACATTCATATAGGCCAGACTGACTTACTACAGGTGAGATTTTTCCCATATTTTCCTTCATAATTTTACAGTACACAAATATGTTTTAAAAGTATTTACAGTAAATCACCCTACTGTAATTTTAAGATTTTAAAGGGTGTAGTACATTCACAGAGGCCAGACTGACTTACTACAGGTGAGATTTTTCCCATATTTTTATTCATAAGTTTACAGTACACAAATATTAAATAAAAATATTTACAGTAAATCACCCTACTGTAATTTTAAGATTTTGAAGGGTGTAGTACATTCACAGGGGCCAGACTGACTTACTACAGGTGAGATTTTCCCCATATTTTTATTCATGTTTTTACAGTACACAAATAATTAGGAAAAATATTTACAGTAAATCACCCTACTGTAATTTTAAGATTTGAAGGGTGTAGTACATTCATATAGGCCAGACTGACTTACTACAGGTGAGATTTTCCCCATATTTTCCTTCATAATTTTACAGTACACAAATATTAAATAAAAATATTTACAGTAAATCACCCTACTGTAATTTTAAGATTTTAAAGGGTGTAGTACATTCACAGAGGCCAGACTGACTTACTACAGGTGAGATTTTCCCCATATTTTCCTTCATAATTTTACAGTACACAAATATTAAATAAAAATATTTACAGTAAATCACCCTACTGTAATTTTAAGATTTTAAAGGGTGTAGTACATCCACAGAGGCCAGACTGACTTACTACAGGTGAGATTTTCCCCATATTTTCCTTCATAATTTTACAGTACACAAATATTAAAGAAAAATATTTACAGTAAATCACCCTACTGTAATTTTAAGATTTTAAAGGGTGTAGTACATTCACAGAGGCCAGACTGACTTACTACAGGTGAGATTTTCCCCATATTTTCCTTCATAATTTTACAGTACACAAATATTAAATAAAAATATTTACAGTAAATCACCCTACTGTAATTTTAAGATTTTAAAGAGTGTAGTACATTCACAGAGGCCAGACTGACTTACTACAGGTGAGATTTTCCCCATATTTTCCTTCATAATTTTACAGTACACAAATATTAAATAAAAATATTTACAGTAAATCACCCTACTGTAATTTTAAGATTTTAAAGGGTGTAGTACATTCATATAGGCCAGACTGACTTACTACAGGTGAGATTTTTCCCATATTTTTATTCATGTTTTTACAGTACACAAATATGTTTTAAAAATATTTACAGTAAATCACCCTACTGTAATTTTAAGATTTTAAAGGGTGTAGTACATTCACAGAGGCCAGACTGACTTACTACAGGTGAGATTTTCCCCATATTTTCCTTCATAATTTTACAGTACACAAATATGTTTTAAAAATATTTACAGTAAATCACCCTACTGTAATTTTAAGATTTTAAAGGGTGTAGTACATCCACAGAGGCCAGACTGACTTACTACAGGTGAGATTTTTCCCATATTTTTATTCATGTTTTTACAGTACACAAATATTAAATAAAAATATTTACAGTAAATCACCCTACTGTAATTTTAAGATTTTAAAGGTTGTAGTACATTCACAGAGGCCAGACTGACCTACTACAGGTGAGATTTTCCCCATATTTTCCTTCATAATTTTACAGTACACAAATATTTAGGAAAAATGTTTACAGTAAATCACCCTACTGTAATTTTAAGATTTTAAAGGGTGTAGTACATTCATATAGGCCAGACTGACCTACTACAGGTGAGATTTTCCCCATATTTTCCTTCATAATTTTACAGTACACAAATATGTTTTAAAAATATTTACAGTAAATCACCCTACTGTAATTTTAAGATTTTAAAGGGTGTAGTACATTCACAGAGGCCAGACTGACTTGCTACAGGTGAGATTTTTCCCATATTTTCCTTCATAATTTTACAGTACACAAATATTTAGGAAAAATATTTACAGTAAATCACCCTACTGTAATTTTAAGATTTTAAAGGGTGTAGTACATTCCCAGAGGCCAGACTGACTTACTACAGGTGAGATTTTTCACATATTTTCCTTCATAATTTTACAGTACACAAATATGTTTTAAAAGTATTTACAGTAAATCACCCTACTGTAATTTTAAAATTTTAAAGAGTGTAGTACATTCACAGAGGCCAGACTGACTTACTACAGGTGAGATTTTTCCCATATTTTTATTCATAAGTTTACAGTACACAAATATTAAATAAAAATATTTACAGTAAATCACCCTACTGTAATTTTAAGATTTTAAATGGTGTAGTACATTCACAGAGGCCAGACTGACTTACTACAGGTGAGATTTTCCCCATATTTTTATTCATGTTTTTACAGTACACAAATAATTAGGAAAAATATTTACAGTAAATCACCCTACTGTAATTTTAAGATTTTGAAGGGTGTAGTACATTCACATAGGCCAGACTGACTTACTACAGGTGAGATTTTCC
Organism: Danio kyathit; assembly: GCA_903798195.1. NCBI lineage: Eukaryota > Metazoa > Chordata > Actinopteri > Cypriniformes > Danionidae > Danio > Danio kyathit. The sequence continues at coordinate 54,010,544 of LR812539.1, forward strand.
CCATATTTTCCTTCATAATTTTACAGTACACAAATATTTAGGAAACATATTTACAGTAAATCACCCTACTGTAATTTTAAGATTTTAAAGGGTGTAGTACATCCACAGAGGCCAGACTGACTTACTACAGGTGAGATTTTTCCCATATTTTTATTCATAACTTCACAGTACACAAATATTAAAGAAAAATATTTACAGTAAATCACCCTACTGTAATTTTAAGATTTTAAAGGGTGTAGTACATTCACAGAGGCCAGACTGACTTACTACAGGTGAGATTTTCCCCATATTTTTATTCATGTTTTTACAGTACACAAATACTTAGGAAAAATATTTACAGTAAATCACCCTACTGTAATTTTAAGATTTTGAAGGGTGTAGTACATTCATATAGGCCAGACTGACTTACTACAGGTGAGATTTTCCCCATATTTTCCTTCATAATTTTACAGTACACAAATATTAAAGAAAATATTTACAGTAAATCACCCTACTGTAATTTTAAGATTTTAAAGGGTGTAGTACATTCACAGAGGCCAGACTGACTTACTACAGGTGAGATTTTCCCCATATTTTCCTTCATGTTTTTACAGTACACAAATATGTTTTAAAAATATTTACAGTAAATCACCCTACTGTAATTTTAAGATTTTAAAGGGTGTAGTACATTCACAGAGGCCAGACTGACTTACTACAGGTGAGATTTTTCCCATATTTTCCTTCATAATTTTACAGTACACAAATATTAAAGAAAAATATTTACAGTAAATCACCCTACTGTAAATTTAAGATTTTAAAGAGTGTAGTACATTCACAGAGGCCAGACTGACTTACTACAGGTGAGATTTTCCCCATATTTTCCTTCATAATTTTACAGTACACAAATATTAAATAAAAATATTTACAGTAAATCATCCTACTGTAAATTTAAGATTTTAAAGGGTGTAGTACATTCATATAGGCCAGACTGACTTACTACAGGTGAGATTTTCCCCATATTTTCCTTCATAATTTTACAGTACACAAATATTAAATAAAAATATTTACAGTAAATCATCCTACTGTAAATTTAAGATTTTAAAGGGTGTAGTACATTCATATAGGCCAGACTGACTTACTACAGGTGAGATTTTCCCCATATTTTCCTTCATAATTTTACAGTACACAAATATTAAATAAAATATTTACAGTAAATCATCCTACTGTAATTTTAAGATTTTAAAGGGTGTAGTACATTCATATAGGCCAGACTGACTTACTACAGGTGAGATTTTTCCCATATTTTTATTCATGTTTTTACAGTACACAAATATGTTTTAAAAATATTTACAGTAAATCACCCTACTGTAAATTTAAGATTTTAAAGAGTGTAGTACATTCACAGAGGCCAGACTGACTTACTACAGGTGAGATTTTTCCCATATTTTTATTCATGTTTTTACAGTACACAAATATGTTTTAAAAATATTTACAGTAAATCACCCTACTGTAATTTTAAGATTTTAAAGGGTGTACTACATTCACAGGAGCCAGACTGACTTACTACAGGTGAGATTTTCCCCATATTTTCCTTCATAATTTTACAGTACACAAATATGTTTTAAAAATGTTTACAGTAAATCACCCTACTGTAATTTTAAGATTTTAAAGGGTGTAGTACATTCATATAGGCCAGACTGACTTACTACAGGTGAGATTTTCCCCATATTTTCCTTCATAATTTTACAGTACACAAATATTAAAGAAAAATATTTACAGTAAATCACCCTACTGTAATTTTAAGATTTTAAAGGGTGTAGTACATCCACAGAGGCCAGACTGACTTACTACAGGTGAGATTTTTCCCATATTTTTATTCATGTTTTTACAGTACACAAATATTAAATAAAAATATTTACAGTAAATCACCCTACTGTAGTTTTAAGATTTTAAAGGGTGTAGTACATTCATATAGGCCAGACTGACTTACTACAGGTGAGATTTTTCCCATATTTTTATTCATATTTTTACAGTAAACAAATATTAAATAAAAATATTTACAGTAAATCACCCTACTGTAATTTTAAGATTTTAAAGGGTGTAGTACATTCCCAGAGGCCAGACTGACTTACTACAGGTGAGATTTTTCCCATATTTTTATTCATAAGTTTGCAGTACACAAATATTAAATAAAAATATTTACAGTAAATCACCCGACTGTAATTTTAAGATTTTAAAGGTTGTAGTACATTCACAGAGGCCAGACTGACTTACTACAGGTGAGATTTTCCCCATATTTTCCTTCATGTTTTTACAGTACACAAATATGTTTTAAAAATATTTACAGTAAATCACCCTACTGTAATTTAAGATTTTAAAGAGTGTAGTACATTCACAGAGGCCAGACTGACTTACTACAGGTGAGATTTTCCCCATATTTTCCTTCATAATTTTACAGTACACAAATATTTAGGAAAAATATTTACAGTAAATCACCCTACTGTAATTTTAAGATTTTAAAGGGTGTAGTACATCCACAGAGGCCAGACTGACTTACTACAGGTGAGATTTTTCCCATATTTTTATTCATAACTTCACAGTACACAAATATTAAAGAAAAATATTTACAGTAAATCACCCTACTGTAATTTTAAGATTTTAAAGGGTGTAGTACATTCATATAGGCCAGACTGACTTACTACAGGTGAGATTTTTCACATATTTTTATTCATGTTTTTACAGTACACAAATATGTTTTAAAAATATTTACAGTAAATCACCCTACTGTAATTTTAAGATTTTAAAGGGTGTAGTACATTCACAGGAGCCAGACTGACTTACTACAGGTGAGATTTTCCCCATATTTTCCTTCATAATTTTACAGTACACAAATATGTTTTAAAAATATTTACAGTAAATCACCCTACTGTAATTTTAAGATTTTAAAGGGTGTAGTACATTCATATAGGCCAGACTGACTTACTACAGGTGAGATTTTTCCCATATTTTTATTCATAATTTTACAGTACACAAATATTAAATAAAAATATTTACAGTAAATCACCCTACTGTAATTTTAAGATTTTAAAGGGTGTAGTACATTCACAGAGGCCAGACTGACTTACTACAGGTGAGATTTTCCCCATATTTTCCTTCATAATTTTACAGTACACAAATATTTAGGAAAAATGTTTACAGTAAATCACCCTACTGTAATTTTAAGATTTTAAAGGGTGTAGTACATTCATATAGGCCAGACTGACCTACTACAGGTGAGATTTTCCCCATATTTTCCTTCATAATTTTACAGTACACAAATATTTAGGAAAAATGTTTACAGTAAATCACCCTACTGTAATTTTAAGATTTTAAAGGGTGTAGTGCATTCACAGAGGCCAGACTGACTTACTACAGGTGAGATTTTAACCATATTTTTATTCATGTTTTTACAGTACACAAATATTAAAGAAAAATATTTACAGTAAATCACCCTACTGTAATTTTAAGATTTTAAAGAGTGTAGTACATTCATATAGGCCAGACTGACCTACTACAGGTGAGATTTTTCCCATATTTTTATTCATAACTTCACAGTACACAAATATTTAGGAAAAATATTTACAGTAAATCACCCTACTGTAATTTTAAGATTTTAAAGAGTGTAGTACATTCATATAGGCCAGACTGACTTACTACAGGTGAGATTTTCCCCATATTTTCCTTCATAATTTTACAGTACACAAATATTAAATAAAAATATTTACAGTAAATCACCCTACTGTAATTTTAAGATTTTAAAGGGTGTAGTACATTCACAGAGGCCAGACTGACCTACTACAGGTGAGATTTTAACCATATTTTTATTCATGTTTTTACAGTACACAAATATTTAGGAAAAATATTTACAGTAAATCACCCTACTGTAATTTTAAGATTTTAAAGAGTGTAGTACATTCACAGAGGCCAGACTGACTTACTACAGGTGAGATTTTCCCCATATTTTCATTCATAATTTTACAGTACACAAATATGTTTTAAAAATATTTACAGTAAATCACCCTACTGTAATTTTAAGATTTTAAAGGGTGTAGTACATTCACAGTGGCCAGACTGACTTACTACAGGTGAGATTTTACTCATATTTTCATTCATATTTGTTCTGTAAATATTTTTCTTTAATATTTGTGTACTGTAAAAACATGAATGAAAATATGGGAAAATCTCACCTGTAGTAAGTCAGTCTGGCCTCTGTGAATGTACTACACCCTTTAAAATCTTAAAATTACAGTAGGATGATTTACTGTAAATATTTTTTAAATATTTGTGTACTGTAAAAATATACTCTACATATATTAATGGAAATATTGGGAAAATCTTTCCTGTAGTAAGTCAGTTTAGTCTCTAGGAATGTGAGCACACATTAGAATGAGAAGCTTACATCTAGGTGAAATACTTGATGTATACATAAGTGAAGGGGAAAATGTGAGAAAATAACATTCAGGTGATTTAGCTGATGTGTACTGTATGCTGTACCGTACCGTATGTGCACCGTATAGTTAGAGGTATAGTAGCCTTGCTACCTGTAGTAAAATAGTCTGGCCTCTAACCATTTACTGGAATCTTCTAGAAATATTTTTTTCTGCTTTGCGTTACTGTTACGGATTTCCTTTTTTCTTTCTTTCTTCCTTTCTATTATTCTTATTATTATTATTATTATTATTACTATTATTATTATTATTAGTCTGTGGTTTTGGAGTTTTGTTATTAATTAATGTTTCTTTCCTTTGAGGTTAACTCCGCCTTGCACCTGACGCAAATCAGGAGTCGGCTTTATAAGCGGAAGCTGGGTGTGCGTCTTGGTGGCTCTTTGTTTTCCAGCGCGTGTCTGACTGATCCTCCCGATCTTGGCTCTGTTAAGAGTATGACCCGTACTTGTTGAGAATCTCTGCGTATCCTGTCCTGATGAAGGACCGAGAATTCTGTGCGCGTCTTGTGCAGCCGCTGCTGAGGAGCCATGCTGGTGTTGTTACCGTTTATTCATTTCTATGTTGATCTGTTTCGTATGTGTAATCTATGTTTTGTATGTTTGAATAGTTGTTTGGTTGAGTTATATTGTTTATCAATTTATATTTCTGTTGCCATTTATTTTCAATAAGAGCACGCATTGTTTTTGTCCCTAAATAAATAGAGAATTGGACTTTTCTGCATTGCGTGTCCTTTTTATGTTGCTAACCCCTCCCTAGCCGAGCCTTTAAAAACTGGGGTTCGTAACATTACTGAGCATTTCGTTTCTTTCGATGTAATTCACAGATGATCCCTAAAACTGTGTGCACGAATGTCCAGCGAATATCAAACCTAAAACCAACTTTAACAAGCTACGTTTTATTGATTATTACACCAGAACGAGAGTATAGTTCCAGGCTATATGCGCCTTTCTATTTACATAATTAGTGAAACTCTGTGGTCATTTTTGAGCGAGATGCTAATGGTCTAATCTGATTCAATGATCTATGCTAAGCTAAAAGTGCTCCTGCCAGACCCAGAGATCGAAAAATGGTAAAACTCAACTACATAACTCTGTAGGAGAGTTGAAAATGAGCCTATTGCCTATTAAAATGGAATGTTTTTTTATTTTAGCGACCTACAAAGAGATGCACATGAATTGGGCACAAAGAGAAGCTGTGCAGAAACATTGAGCTTTCTGTTGAATGCAGAATACGCTGACTGTGAGAGAGCAAACGCAGAGATTCGCCTGATGCAGCAGTAATGGTTCCTCCTGTCAGTTCCTGTTAGTGCTGTTTCTCTAGGTAAAGACATGGAGCAGAGTCTATGACAGCCCCGGGGAGCGTCTGAAACCGGGTCAGACTGCCTGCCTGACTGCTCACATTATTGCTCATCATACTAAACAAGCAGAGGAATCGTTGCAACATCCCGCAGACTAATACAGCAGTGTGTCACGCTGTGTTTTTCAGTATCAGAAGCCGCTGATGTGTTAATGTGTGCAGCAGGGGGCAGCAACCTGTGGCAAGCGAAAGGGGTAACCACTTACAGTACAGGTATCCATTAGGGAAATGCTTTTGCCCAAATCGACATACAGAACGAAAGCATTTCTAATCATAATAGTTTTAATAACTCATTTCTAATAACTGATTTCTTTTATCTTTGCCATGATGACAGTAAATAATCTTTGACTAGATATTTTTTAAGATACTAGTATTCAGTGGTGTAAAGTAACTAATTACAAATACTCAAATTACAGTAATTAAGTAGTTTTTCTTAGGAATTGTAATTTACTGAGTAGTTTTATGAATGTGCACTTTTACTTTCCTTGAGTGCATTTTTACTGCAGTATCTGTACTTTTACTCCACTACTTTCTTTCAACCTGCAGTCACTACTTTTTTTTTCTTGTCTGTGGGGATTAGAAAAATCAGTCCTGAGATTCCTGTCCAATCAAATCGCACATACCGTAGAAGGTAAATCCCATCATAATGAACTTCCTCAAGACGTGTGCACTTTATAATTGCAGCAAACTGTTTGGAATTATTAAAAGTGTCCATGAAGATGTTCAAAATCTTTACACACATTGAGACTGTATAGATGCATGTCACTGATGAGAAGATGAAGGATGTTTACTGTATGATGACCGAAATGGCCTTAAACACCCAGCAGGCACAGGACGTCAATATGGCGTTAGATTGACGTTGAACTCTAACGTCATGGGGACTTTGCATTTTGTTTGGAAATGAAAATCGGGTTGACGTCAGAACTCAACATCAGGCCAACATCAATATCCAATGTCCAACCTAAAACCAACCAAATATCAACATCTAATGATGTTACAGCTTGACATTGTGTGAACGTTACCACTATGACGTCTATCAGACGTTGGATTTTGGTTGCCGTACCCGACGAATAAATGTCAGTATTTGACGTCATATATGACGTTGGTTTAGGATGTTGGCTCGATAATAGATTTTGGTCACTTTCTAACAACCTAAAATCAACCAAATATCAACGTCATTTGACGTCATTATTGGACAACAAAATAGCGTTGTCCTTAGCTGCTGGCTTGACAATTAATTTTAGTCACCTGACATTACAACCTAAATCTAACCTAATATTAATGTCTCATGATGTTGTGTGCCTTCAGGGCAATACCTTAATGCACTACAGAATGTTACGTTTACACACACATGCACAAATTACATGTAAACGCATCAGCTTTTAACAGTGTAATACTCACTACTCTTAAGTACTTTTAAAAGGGCTACTTTTTACTGATACTTTGAGTAATATTTACAGCAGATACTTTTACTCTACTTACACTACATTTTTAGGCAAGTAATGGTACTTTTACTTGAGGATGATTTTTCAGTACTCTTTCGCCACTGCTAGTATTCAGCTGAAAGGGACATTTAAAGGTTAATTATGGTAAAGTTAGGGTAATTAGGAAAGTCATTGTATAACAGTGGTTTGTTCTGTAGACAATCCAAAACAAATATTACTGAAGGGGCTAATAATATTGACCTTAAAATGGTTTAAAAAAAATAAAAACTGCTTTTATTCTAGTCGAAATAAAACAAATAAGACTTTCTCCAGAAGAACAAATATTATAGGAAATACTGTGAAAATTTCCTAAATCTGTTAAACATCATTTGGGAAATATTGCAAAAAAAATCACAGGAATAATTTTGATTGCAGCTGTATCAGTACATCACTATTCGTGTTAGCCATTATTGTAACTCTGACCACTGCATGCTTCACTCTCACCTATAGAAATGGTCCACACGGTGATTATTTTGATCATGGCCTTGCGAGATGACTGACTCTGACTGAGACTGAATGGGTTGCGGATGCCGATGTAGCGGTCCAGAGAGATGGCGCAGAGATGCATGATGGAGGCTGTGGAGAAAAGCACATCCAGAAAGATCCACAGCGGACACAGCGGCTGCGGGAGAGGCCAGGTGTGATCTGGAAACAGACAACAATAATAATTATTCATTCATTTTACTTTGGCTTAGTCCCTTTATTAATCAGAGGTCCTCACAGCGGAATGAACCGCCAACTTATCCAGCATATGTTTTACACAGCGGATGCCCTTCCAGCTGCAACCCATCTCTGGGAAACATCCAAACACACTCATTCACACACATAC
>LR812539.1:54023678-54156178 GCA_903798195.1 Danio kyathit
CTCTGGGAAACATCCATACACACTTATTCACACTCATAAACCACGGGCAATTTAGCCACCCAATTGACCTGTACCACTTGTCTTTGGACTGTGGGGGAAACCGGAGCACCCGGAGGAAACCCACGCAAACGCAGGGAGAACATGCAAACTCCACACAAAAAAGCCAACTGACTCAGCCGAGGTTCAAACCAGTGACCTTCTTGCTGTGAGGCGACAGCACTACCTACTGCGCCACTGCGTCGCAGTCAAAAAGTATATAAATGATTAAAAGAAAAAATGCTGAAAGTCAATGGGTAAATGTTTAGAGCATTCTTCAAAATATCTTCTATAAACTCATAAATGTAACGGGTGAGTAAATGATTACACAATTTAAATTTTTGGGTGAACTATCCCTTTAATAAATGAGAAAGGATCCAACATAGGCTCATTCTCAAAGCGTAGCCCTATATACATTTCTGGAGAACGCGAATTATGCAGCCAGAAGTACAAATGGCTGCATTTCATCTTTATTACGAATGCTACGGGGCGGTATGATGCCTATCCTTTTCATGCATACCAGCTGACCTCTTACCTCCATGAAGATGGCTTTTCGACAGTTAGCAGTTTGTCCAGTGGTTCGCTGCACACCACGCCAGACTTGAGACGCAGAGCGGAGTTGACTGTGACGACAGGGTTCGAGTCAGATGAAGAACGGTTTCAGAAAGCAGGTAAAACAAAAACAAAAGCCAAAAAATAAAATAAACAAATAAATAACAGGGTGAGAATGTGGTAAAATCTGAAAATGTGGTAAAAATCAGGCGAGGGCTTTTCTTTTTTCTGGATTGCCTTAGGGAAAGTGGTGGGTAGGGTGAACGGTCAGTCGGTCAAAAGTGGCCTCTGGTGGATTTACTCGAGAACAGCAGGCGCGAATGACACTTGCGAGATAAATTTGAGATCTGAAAAAGCGTACACAGCGGCCTCTGGTGGATTCGCGAAAACAAAAACTGTAAAAAACATAGCTCCTGGGACGTATTTGGCACTCTCCAGACATGTATACAGGGGTACGTAATCAGAATGAGCCTGAATGGATTAGGGGGTGTAAACTTTTGCACAGGAGTCATAATTTGTAATCATGAAAACACTTGAAGCAGCTCGTGCATTCTAAACTTAGCTTTTAATTCATGGCTAAACATAACACTAAATGAATATGGTGCAGTAGAGCCACATGGTACAACCCGAAGCATTCAGAAAATTTCTACAAGTTATAATTACAGTACAACATACAAATGCTTTTCACTAGTTGTAATCGCATAATTATGGTAGTTCCGATAGGGTGAAACTAACACACACACAATGACTCATTACAAACAAACAAGCTGTTCTCAAGAAGCCTCGAACAGCTGAAGACAAAGAACTGAATTAAATATGTCACTCAAACTCACGTCAAAATCTTGACACGCTGTTGATTCAGTGTAAGTTGAAAGCCAAACATTTGGCTTCCGTAAACCACTTTCTGCTGTGGGATTAACTTTCTATTTCCACATAACACTGCTGTCCAAACTGATGCGGTCAATTGTATCTAATATTTGATGTCCCACTGTCAAACCCTTTGTATACAGTTGAAGTCAAAATTATTAGCCCCCCTGTTTATTATTCCCCCTATTTCTGTTTAATGGAGAGATGATATTTTCAACACATTTCTAAACATAATAGTTTATAAATCCTTTCTAATAATTATTTTATTTTCTCTTTGCCATGATGACAGCACATTATATTTGACTAGATATTCTTCAAGATACTAGTATTCAGCTTAAAGTGACATTTAAAGGCTTAACTAGGTTAATTAGGTTAAAGATAGGGTCATTAGGCAAGGCATGCAAAATATCTGGATCTGTCGGCGATTCAAATCATGCCGTGTGAAATGAGTTCTGATTGAAAATAACATCGCCGATCACCTACAGCCAATGTGAGAGCAGCGTTCACTAGTACTGCAACAGGTAAAGCTACACTCTAAAAATGCTTGGTTATTGCAATGCAAACATTTGGATTAAATTTGGACTATAAATTGAGCTATAAATGAAACTATAAATTAGCTTTACTGTAATAAAAAAAAAACAATGCATATTTGACCTAAATTTGGGTCAAAAAATTTTTTTGAGTAGGTTAAAACTAATATTAGTAAAAACTAATCTAATATTTAATTATTTAACCTGGTTTGAAATAATCAAATGACATTTAAGAGTAGATACAAGCACGTCACTTCACTAAAGACTTTTATTTTCTATTAAAGTGAATAAAAAAAGTGTTTAAACTTACAAAATTCTTGGTTGACTGAAGATAAAATTTAGTTAAAAACAGACAAATGCAATAGTTTGGTTATGCATTTAATAATAATAATAATAATAATAATAATAATAATAATAATAATAATAATAATAATAATAAAGGCGGTTCATTCCGCTGTGGCAACCCCGGATTAATAAAGGGACTGAGCCGAAAAGAAAATTAATGAATGAATAATAATAAGAAGTTAACCAAGCTGTTTGAAGGTGCCCTTACTTTGCCAAAATTTTTGTTAATACAACCCAGCATTCTTAGAGTAAATGAAAAACCACTTGCAATCTAATATTTTATTATTAAACCCTGCTTGAAATAATCAAATGACATTTAAGAGTAGAGACAAGCATGTTACTTCAGTAAAGACTTTTATTTTTTTATTAAAGTGAATTAAAAAAGTGTTTAAACTTACAAAATTCTTGGTTGACTGAAGCTAAAATTTTAGTTTAAAACAGACAAATGCTACAGTTTGGTTATGCATTTAATAATAATAATAATAATATAATAATAATAACATAATAATAACAATAATAATAATAATAATAATATAATAATAATAATAATAACAATAATATTATTAATAATAATAATAATATAATAATAATAACAATAACAACAATAATAATAATATAACAATAATAATAATATAATAATAATAAGAACAATAATAATAAGAAGAACAATAATAATAATAATATAATTATAAGAACAATAATAATAATAATAATAGAATAATAAGAACAATAATAATATTAATAACAATAATAATAATAATACTAATAATATAATAATACTAATAATATAATTATAATAATAATAATAATAATAATAATAATAATATAATAATAATAATAATAATAATAATAATATAATTATAAGAACAATAATAATAATAATAGAATAATAATAAGAATATAATAATAATAAGAATAATAATATAAATATAATAATAATGATATAACAATAATAATAACAATAATAATAGAATAATAATAAGAATATAATAATAATAAGAATAATAATATAAATATAATAATAATGATATAACAATAATAATAACAATAATAATAGAATAATAATAAGAATATAATAATAATAATAATAATAATAATAATAATAATAATAATAATAATATAATTATAAGAACAATAATAATAATAATAGAATAATAATAAGAATATAATAATAATAAGAATAATAATATAAATATAATAATAATGATATAACAATAATAATAACAATAATAATAGAATAATAATAAGAATATAATAATAATAATAATAATAATAATAATAATAATAATAATAATAATAATATAAATATAATAATAATGGTATAACAATAATAATAACAATAATAATATAATAATAATAATAATAATAATAATAATAATAATAATAATAATAATATAATAATAATAATAATAATAATATAATTATAAGAACAATAATAATAATAATAGAATAATAATAAGAATATAATAATAATAAGAATAATAATATAAATATAATAATAATGATATAACAATAATAATAACAATAATAATAGAATAATAATAAGAATATAATAATAATAATAATAATAATAATATAATAATAATGATATAACAATAATAATAACAATAATAATATAATAATAATAATAATAATAATAATAATAATAATAATAATAATAATAAATTAACCCAGCTGTTGGAGGTGCCCACATTTTACCCAAATTTGTGTTGAAACAACCCAGCATTATTAGTGCATAGTAAAAATGACTTGCAATCTAATATTTAATTATTCACCCTGCCTTCAAATAATCAAACATGGCATATAAATAGTAAATGAACCAACACCAATAGCTTATTAATATAGATAGAGACACGCTAATAATTAAAAACCAAACTCACGCTTGAGAAAACGTTTGCATTTTACATTTAACCTGTACGTGGAGGTTCATTCTGTGGCGACCCCTGATAAATGAGGCACTAAGCCGAAGGAAAATTAATGTAACCTGCACGTACTGATACTTGTGTCTCTACAAACCTGAAGTCTTATTCATCTTGATTAAACGGTGAAGCAGGCATATCTTACCGTCATATCACTGTCCGGTGCTAGTGTGTGTATATGTGTGTGTCCGCTTGTCGAGCCGCTGTTCCCGGTGAGCGCGCTGTTCATCTCCGCTCTTCATTTATCCGCTGGGAAAGAGGTGTATCCGAATGAGGGCTGGCTTTGATATTACCTGCTCTTTCAGTTTCAGTTGGACCAGTGTTAGTTTGTGTGCTTTTAACCTCATAAAGATAGCTTGCGGTTTGACATTCAGGATTATTTTGCCTATGAACACACAGTGCGCTGCGATAGACATGCATATAACAGTGAATGCTGTTCCCTATGATTTGTAAATTCAGATGTTTTAATAAGCGAACTTTTATTTTATAAAGCCTTTAACAATGAAAGTTGGCGGCTCAGGATACTGAATCCAGTGTCATTTGGGGTTTATTTTTCCCGCAAAGCTCGTGTCCATGAACCCCTTTTATAAGTTTGCTATAAAGAAATGAGGAGGCCAACACTGAAAAAATGATTCCTTGTATTTACAATTTTTTTAAGATAAGGGATTGTAACAGTTTATATGGGCTGAGTTGTTTAAGCAAATGAATTAAGTTAAACATTACATTTAACTTGTTTGTCTAAATTCAGCCCATATACTCACCGGCCACTTTATTAGGTACCTGGTTGGATCCCTTTTGCCTTCAGAACTGCCTTAATACCTCATGGCATAGATTCAACAAGGTCCTTGAAATATTCCTCAGAGATTTTGCTCCATATTGACATGATAGCATCACGCAGTTGCTGCAGATTTGTCTGCTGCACATCCATGATGCGAATCTCCCGTTCCACCACATACCAAAAGTGCTCTATTGGATTGAGAACTGGTGACTGTCGAGGTCATTTGAGTGCAGTGAACTCATTGTCATGTTCAAGAAACCAGTCTGAGATGATTCACGCTTTATGACATGGCGCGTTATCCTGCTGGAAGTGGCCATCAGAAGATGGAGACACTGTGGTCATAAAGGGATGGACATGGTCAGCAACAATACTCAGGTAGGCTGTGGCGTTGACAGGATGCTCAATTGGTACTAATGGACCCAAAGTGTGCCAAGAAAATATCCACAACACCATTACACCACCACCACCAGCCTGAACCATTGATACAAGGCAGGATGGATCCATGCTTTCATGTTGTTGATGCCAAATTCTGACCCGACCATCCGAATGTGGCTGCAGAAATGGACACTCATCAGACCAGGCAACGTTTCTCCAATCTTCTATTGTCCAGTTTTGGTGAGCCTGTGTGAATTGTAGCCTCAGTTTCCTGTTCTTAGCTGACAGGAGTGGCACTCTTTGTGGTCTTCTGCTGCTGTAGCCCATCTGCCTCAAGGTTGGACGTTTTGTGTGTTCAGAGATGCTCTTCTGCAGACCTCGGTTGTAGCGAGTGCTTATTTGAGTTATGTTGCATTTCTATCAGCTGGAACCAGTCTGGCCATTCTCCTCTGACCTCTGGCATCATCAAGGCATTTGTTCCCACAGAACTGCCGCTCACTGCATATTTCCTCTTTTTCAGACCATTCTCTGTAAACCCTAGAGATGGTTGTGTTTCACAGTAGATCAGCAGTTTCTGAAATACTCAGACCAGCCCGTCTGGCAGCAACAACCATGCCACGTTCAAAGTCACTTAAGTCCCCTTTCATCCCCATTCTGATGCTCGCTTTGAACTGCAGCAGATCATCTTGACCATGTCTACATGCCAACATTCCAAATTAAAATTTGCATCATAGAGCAGTTGGACAGATGTAACCATCCAAAAAAAAAAAAACATTAAATCCAATGAATCATTTTTTTCAGGTGCTCATCATAACATCTATTACCATAAACACATATTCTTCACAGATCAGTTTTGGACAGTTACCGACCTATCTATCTTTAAAACAAAACAACAATTAAAAGTTAGCCTGTGTTCTTTTAGCCTGTGTAAGTAATAAGCAATTCACACACACACACACACACACACACACACACACACACACACACACACACACACACACACACACACACACACGCACGCACGCACGCGCACGCGCACATACACACACACACTAGAGAACTTCTCTCTATTCTTGGCTTCGATCTATTAAAGAGATTAAAATTTACTCTGTTTACTCAAACTCAAGTGGTTCCAAACCATTATGGATTTCTTTCTTCTGTTGATCACACAAGAAAGCTATTTTGAAGAAAACTGAAACCATGTTACCATTGACTTCTACAGTAGAAAAAACAAACTTCCATAGTATGAAAAAAAAAATGGGAAAGTAGAAAAAACAGTATGGGAAAAACTAACTTACACGAAAAACTAAATCTATGAAAGACTATGGTTCTGGTTTCCAGCTTTCGTCAAAATATTTTCTTTTGTGTTCAACAGAATAAATCAAACAGGTTTGGAACAAGTGAAGGGTGTGTAAATGATGAGTTTTCATTCTCAGGTGAACTGTCCTATTAAACAAGAGCGCCGCGTTTCATGCTTTCATGTGTGAGACACATCAAAAGATATATGTGTAATGATCAAAAGGAGAAATAGAGAACGCGTTCTGTGTGAATGATCGCTTAATTAGGATATTATACACAAATGCTTTGCGTTATTTAATTAAAGCATTAATGTAATGCCCACACATCAGGGCATGGATACAAATATACATTATTTTGACTTCAACAATTTACATTAAAGTAAGCAAACGTGACTTGGGCACACAGCCATCCTAAATTTATTTGACAAAATAATTTGACATAGTTTTCTTTATCGGACTAATCTGTTATTTAATTATTTGCATATCTTGATATGCAAGTATTAATACGTTGAGCAAGAATTGATAGTGTGCAGGATTATCTGTTTACTTTTGCACATTTTGACATCTTGATAAGCACAAGAGCAGGGTCGGAAATCGACGTGGGAAATCAGAATGGGCCTTCATAAAAAATTATAGTTAGCATTGTAATACAAGCATTATAAATGTGATAGGCCTATTAAATATGTATAAATATTGTTTGTTTTTGCTCTTTCAATTAAAAGTTACAAAGCTAATTGTGGCATTAAAACATCATAATCTTTTTGAAAGAAATTAATTGAACCAAAGATTTCCAGATCAGAAAGAAAATATTCATTAACTGTTGTGCTAGTGTTGACATAAATCATTTTTTGTTCCTAATATATATATATATATATATATATATATATATATATATATATATATATATATATATATATATATATATATATATATATATATGAAGAGTTCAGATGCAAAAACCTCTAAGTGCCATCTGAAATCTCTACAGAAAATTTGCATTTTTCTCAGACTCCTATGATTATGTTGAGTTATTTGATTTTAAAGACCTTTAAAACAGTGTATTCTTTGCCATCAACTTGAAATTACTGAACCTACAGTACACACAGGAGCCTGATAAAAATGCTCATTTTAGAAGAAAATTTCAGACGGCATTTAGAGGTTTTTGCATCTAAACTCTTCATATATTTATAGTTGAAGTCAGAATTATTCGCCCCCCCCTTTGAATTTCTTTTCTTTCTAAATATTTCCCAAATTATGTTTAACAGAGCAAGGAAATTTTCACAGTATGTCTGATACTATTTTTTCTTCTGGTGAAACTCTTATTTGTTTTATTTCGGCTAGAATAAAAGCAGTTATTAATTTTTTTAACACCATTTTAAGGACAAAATCATTAGCCCCTTTAAGCTACTGTATATATTTTTTCGATAGTCTACAGAACAAACCATCATTATACAATAACTTGCCTAATTACCCTAACCTGCCTAGTTAACCTAATTAACCTAGTTAAGCCTTTAAATGTCACTTTAAGCTGTATAGAAGTGTCTTGAAAAAGATCTAGTCTAATATTATTTACTGTCATCATGGCAAAGATAAAATAAATCAGTTATTAGAAATGAGTTATTAAAACTATTATGTTTAGAAATGTGTTAAAAAAAATCTTCTCTCCGTTAAACAGAAATTGGGGAAAAAATAAACGGGCTAATAATTCAGGGGGGCTGATAATTGTGAATTATTTATTAATTGTGTTAATTATCGCATAAACTAGACTGGATTGAAGCCTACTATTCTGTTAAAAATGTAATATCAAATAGGTCTACTATACAAGCCATCGAGTTAAATGATGCTATACTTCAAAATGACATATTTAAACTACATATTTAAGCTTGATTTTTAGCAATGTGTATTACATGGAAGAGCCACTGTTTCGGTTTTTAAATGGGTCAGGTTGTGTTTTTGTTTGTGAGATATGTCACCGATCAGTCCTGTTTTCTCCGCAGTTCTGCAGAAATGTCCTTCAGCTCCTGCGCATCTGGTTTCATGCATATTTGAAGTCTATCCAGCAGTGATGACGGTGAGATCCTACAATGTTTACAGCCCCTGGTTCATAATGTAACTGTTGTCCAGGTTACAACAACAGACAGTATTAAAAAGTTGAATTTAGAATCAAACCATATTATTGTGTTTTCATATGTAAATGTATTAATATTCTCTTATGTGAAACATCTTATTACAAAATAGCAAAAGGCATTCTATTATTATTATTATGATTATAGTAATTTCGCAAAGGATTCTGCAAGGCTTACATTTCGTGCAATTAACAAT
This sequence comes from Danio kyathit, assembly GCA_903798195.1. NCBI lineage: Eukaryota > Metazoa > Chordata > Actinopteri > Cypriniformes > Danionidae > Danio > Danio kyathit. The sequence continues at coordinate 54,032,701 of LR812539.1, forward strand.
CTTATTTAATTAATTAGTCTTGAAAGAACATTAAATTTTAATATAAAAGTTTTAAATTGTAATTAAATGTACGATTTCCTCTGGGTGCTCCGGTTTCCCCCACAGTCCAAACACATGTGCTAACTAAATTGGCCGTAGTGGTGTATGTGTGTTTCCCAGTACTGGGTTGCAGCTGGAAAGGCATCTGTTGTGTAAAACATATGCTGGATAAGTTGGCGGTTCATTCCGTTGTGGTGACCCCTGATGAATAAAGGGAGTAAGCCGAAGGAAAATGAATGAATGAATGTACGATGACTGGGTGGCATGGAGGCTCGCAAAGAGGCGTGGCCAGAGGCACTGTAATATGACAATAATGAAAATATATAGCTAGCATTTGACAAAGGACAGCTTTCAGAATCTCTCTCAGTTCACTGCTGGATTCATCTAAAAACTCCTCCAACTAGTGAAGATGTGGATTGTGAGCCACAATCTGTATTTTTATTTGTTAAAATTTATCAACTACATGCACAGCCTTTACAAAGAATTACTGCTGTTTTTTTTTTAAAGGAATACTGCAGGTTTAGATAACTTCCGAAATGATCCTGCTACTATACTGCACTGCTACAGCAATACAACTGAAGTACTACTACAGAACAACTGCCATACCGCTATTGCAATACAACTGAAGTGCTTCTACAATACAACTGTACTGCAGTACAACTACTTTTCCTGCTCGATGGACAATGGTTTCCACATGAGTTTTCAGTACTTCAGTTGTATTGCTAAAGTACTACAATATATTGTATTGCACTTTTCAGCAGTATAAGTAGCTACAGAAATAAATCTAGTTGTACTGCAGATTTTACTGCTGTTTGTAGTTGAACTGTGTTTATACCTTATTATACTGCAATTGTGCAGTTGCACTGAATTTTGCCACAGCTCTCCTTGTATATAGACCACTGCTGTTGTACTCTTCACTTCGCTGCAGTTATTTTTAATTATTTGTTTTTGCTAATAAACTCTTAAAATTGTAATTAGAAAATTACTTGAATCCAAAAAACATCCCTGAAAAAGTACAAAATATTCTTAGATGTTGAAGAACAAACCCTTTGGAACACAAGTGCAGTACAGTTCTTACCACACCATTGGTTTATTAGAGCACAGCAGCACAAGTGCAGGAAAGATGGAGTTTACTTGTTTTTACTGCAGTTTACTGCAACTTATACTGCTGTTGAACTTTATTGTACTGTATTTGAACTGTGTTTATACTTCATTGTACTGCAATTTTGCAATTGTACCTAATTTTACTGCAGTTATACTTCAGTTTACTGCAGTTATTTTTCTGCAAGGGAGTTTCTAGCGTTAACGGTATATTGTAGCAAGTACGTAAACAAGGATGTAAACAACGGGAAATGCTGTTTGGCACCATTATCAATTTAGCTACAAATTCATATTTATCCGTCAAACCGCTGTAAAAAGTTGCTAAAAATGTATCCGTAAACCTCTTTGCCGGGGCTGGGTCACGGAGGCAGCAGTCTTAGGAGAGAACCCCAGACTTCCCTCTCCCCAGACACTACCTTCAGCTCCTCCGGGGGGATCCCAAGGCGTTCCCAGGTCAGCCGAGAGACATAGTCCCTCCAGCGTGTCCTGTGTTTTCCTCGAGGCCTCCTCCCGGTGGGACATGCCTAGAACACCTTCCTAGGTAGGTGTCCAGGAGGCATCCAAAACAGATACCCGAGCCACCTCAGCTGACTTCTCTCAATGTGGAGGAGCAGCGGCTCTACTCCGAGCTGCTCCTAGGTAACAAAGCTCCTCACCATACCTCCCAACACTCCCGTTTTTCCTTGGAGTCTCCTGTATTTCAGACCCATCTCCCGAATTGATCTGTCTCCCGGAAAACTCCCGGAAAATCACCCCCCCCCCCCCCCCCCCCCCCCCCCCCCCCTTCAGTTCGGGCACACACCACCCGACCCCCATAGGTGAGAGTAGGAACGTAGATTGACCGGTAAATCGAGAGCTTTGCCTTTCAGCTCAGCTCCTTCTTTACCACAACGGACCGATACATCGACCACATTACTGCTGCCGCTGCACCAATCCGCCTGTCAGTCTCACGCTCCATCCTTCACTCACTCGTGAACAAAACCCCAAGATACTTGAACTTCTACACCTGAGGTAAGGACTCTCCTCCAACCTGGAAATGGCAAACCACCTTTTTCCGGTGGAGCTCCAAGGCTCGGACTCGGAGGTGCTGATTCTCATCCCAGCTGCGTCACACTCGGCAGCAAACTACCCCAGTGCATGTGGAAGGTCCATGTTCGATGAAGCCAACAGAACAACATCGTCTGCGAATAACAGAGATGAAATCATATCCCCAAACTGGACCCTCTCCAGCCCAAGGCTGCGCTTTGAAATTCCATCCATAAAAATTATGAACAGAATTGGTGACAAAGGGCAGCCTTGCCGGAGGCCAACATGCACTGGAAACAAGTCTGACTTATTGCCGGCAATGTGAACCAAACTCTTACTCTGTTCATACAGGGACGGGACAGCCCTTAACAGAGCACCCTCCACAGAATGCCACGAGGGACACGGTCGAATGCCTTCTCCAAGTCCACAAAACACATGTGGACTGGTTGGGCAAACTCCCATGAACCCTCAAGCACCCTGGTGAGGGTATAGAGCTTAACAAGGTTATAGATAGATAACAAACGTTATTATGAATCTAATTTGATGCGTAATAATAAATGTAAGTTTTGTGAAAACGATATCTATTGGTACTCTAGATCTACCAATTTCAGACTTTTTCCTCGAATAGACTGATTGGTCGGATTATGCATTCACTATGGTTTGAACATGAGGTCAAATGTATATTCATATTATCTATTATTTTAATAATTAATATTATTATTTAAAATACATGTCAGAGTGAATTATTTCTAAGTATTAAAGAACTGACCCCCACATACATCTAGTTTTGACGTCCTTCAGGGGCAGGGGGATCAAGCGTTTACCCCCCTGTAATTCACACCCTGATTATGTCCTATTCATATACTCTTTGAAACAAACCCTTTTAGGATTTGATCGTAATTGAGCCATTTTGGTGACTGTCGCTTTAAATTCAAATGAGATTGTGCTCTTTTAAAAAGAGGGCGGAGCTACAAATGCCTGTGTGCCAGGATAATGGCAGATTCGAAAACAAGACTAACATCCTATGCTAATGAGGGAGAGATGGTCACTAGTGGGCGGGGCTTTCCCTCTCTGATGACCCGTACAAAGGGAGAATGTCAATCAAAGTGTTTCTGCAGACTGTTATTATCAAGTCTAATTATAAACAATATAATTAATACATTTTTACCATTAGAAGCTGGTTATATTCATACATTGTTGACACACAACTGTGTTTAAACCCCTTATAAAAGTGATTTTTGCAAAATAGGTCCTCTTTAAAACAAAGTGATGGTGTCTACTTTTCTGAATTGACTGGAAGTAGAAAATTATCAGGTTATTTATTCTTATTTTTGAGTTGACTTCTGCAGTGCGCACACAATAAAATCACATAAAAGCAGCACAAATGAATGCAAGCCCTGCATCTTGAGACAGGCATTATAATGAGATGCAGAGCACTGAATAACTGGTCAGGCTGGTTGAGTTTATTATGGTAATGCAGCTGAAAGAAACACACACTGAAGTGGTTTTTTATTATGTTGATCAGTGAGTCTTGCTGCCAAACCATCATGTATCACTAACCACACTTTCTTCTTAGGAAGTGAGACATTCTTAAGAAAACATTTGAGAACTTGCAAAATAATTTTTTTCCAGAACTTCACACAACATACTTATGAACCTCTTGGCATTTATCCTAAGATACTCTTTCTTGAGAAAACCTCTGAGAATCCACTTTGTGCAAAACCAGTTTGTGAGACGTAAAAAAAAGAAACTCATGAAGGTAAATTAAGTGGAAAAATGTCCTTAAGTTCATATTGCAGAAGTACTACTTTATTCATTTATTTTCTTTCAGCTTAGTCCCTTTATTTATCAGGGGTCACCACAGCGGAATGAACCGCCAACTATTCTGGCATATGTTTTCACAGCGGATGCCCTTCCAGCCGCAACCCAGTACTAGGAAACACCCATACACTTGCACATGCACACACACACTCATACACTACGGTCAATTTAGTTTCTTCAATTCCCCTATAGCGCATGTGTTTGGACTGTGGGGGACACCGGAGCACCCGGAGGAAACCCACACTAACACGGGGAGAACATGCAAACTCCACACAGAAATGCCAACTGGCCCAGCTGAGACTCAAACCAGTGACCTTCTTGCTGTGAGACGACAGCGCTAACCACTGAACCACCATGCCTTCCCCAGAAGTATTATTTTTAAATGCAGTTACAATAATAATCATAATAAAACATTATAATCTATTGGTTTAATAACATTAAACTTATTTCATGTTTATTCTAAACCAGACAAGCTGTGAACAACACACATAAACAGTTGAAACCAGAAGTTTCAGATTTACATTTGCTAAATGCCAGAATAATGAGAGAATTTTGTATTAATTTCTAGACAGTCAAAAGTTTACACACATTTCCTTGGCATTTATTTAGCTTTGCTTTTAAACTGTATAACTTTGGTCAAATGTTTTGGGTCTCCTTCCACAAGCTTCTCACAATAGTTTGCAGGAATTTTGGCCCATTCCTCCTGACAGAATTGGTGTAACGGAGTGAGATTTGTTGGCTGTCTTGCTCATTCAAGCTTTTTCAACCCACAAATTTTCTATAGGATTGAGCTCAGGGCTTTGTGATGGCCACTCCAAAACATTCACTCTGTTGTCCTTAAAGCACATTTGAACTAATTTGGCAGTATGCTTAGGGTCATGGTCTGTTTGGAAGACCCGTTTGTGGCCAAGTTTTAATTTCCTGGCTGATGTCTTGAGATGTTGCTTCAGTATTTCTACATAATGTTCTTTCTTCATGATGCCATCTATGCTGTGAAGTGGACCAGTCCCTCCTGCAGCAAAACAGCAACATGATGCTGCCGCCCCCATACTTCACAGTTGGGATGGTGTTCCTAGGCTTGTAAACTTTTTTCCTTTGTCCTCCAAATGTAACACTGGTCATTATGGCCAAACAGTTCAATCTTAGTTCCATCAGACCACAGGACATGTCTCTAAACATTAGTCTTTTTCCCAGTGTAATTTAGCAAATTGTAATCTGGCTTTTTTGTTGATTCTGGCTTGTTGATTTTCCCATGTTGTCACACAAGTAAGCAGTGTGTTTGAGGTTTTCCTTCAATACTATTCTACAGTTGTGCCTCCAAATAACTCAAATGTTGTCAATTAGCCAATCAGAAACTTCCAAAACCTTGACACCATCATCTGAGCTTTTTCAGAGGCAGAATAATCTTATTGGATGTAAACTTGACTCTCTCTCTCTCATTATTCTGCTATTAAGCAGAACAGAAATAAATGTGATAATCCTAATTTACCTAAAAGAGAAAAAATTAAGTCACATTAACATCTGACTTTTTAAAATGGTTATGTGCCTTTTTATACAGTGTATGTAAACTTCTGGTTTCAACTGTACTTATTTCATACTATATTTATATTATACTATACTATACTATACTACCATGTATTCGTCATGAGCGTACATAAACCGAATCAGCACTCCCATACCTTGATGGTTCGGGATGAATACATATACTGTTGCACCAGCCTGATCTCACGAGAAAACGTAAGTATTTTACGTTTTGTCAGTTTAGTGGCTAATTCGTACGAATTCGTACGAGTTGAGTCATACGAAAATGTACGATTTTAAAAAGGAGGCGTGGCACCCAACCCCACCCCTAACCCCAACCGTCATTGGGTGATGAGCAAATCGTACTAAATTGTACGAATTAGATCGTACGAATTCATACGAATTAGCCACTAATCAAAAAGTTACGAATTGGCCGTGAGATAGCGTTGGTTGCACCCCTAGTAAACATGCTTCCCAGTACCAGGACCCTTACAAGAACAGTTCAAATGATGCAAAGAGGAGCACCACCTGGCTAATAGAGTTAGTCTGTATTGTAGAAATGTTGGCCAGTTTATCCCTCAATGCCTTAACAGAACCCTGCATTCAGTGATGACTACAGCCCAACTCAGAACTGTAACTCACCTGTCAAAATTACCAGTTTAATTTACTCAGGCCCCGTTTACACTAATACGTTTTCCTTTTAAAACGCATACGTTTTGCTACGGTTACGCCATCCGTCCACACTACGCCGGAGCTTTCGAGCACCGAAAAGAGCTTTTTGGAAACGCTGAAGAGGCCGTTTTCATTTTAAAAACGCTGCTGCTTCATGTTAGTGTGGATGAGGGAAAACAGAGACATCTGAAAACGGAGACATGGGTCTTTTTCCTCAATATTAAGTAGCCTACACACAGTTCAGTCTTGCATCCTCTCCTTGTAAGTTCAGACTTTGCAAGTTTGATATGGAAAACAAACTCCCGAGGACACGTCGGGTAAATCTTTAAAGGAAACAGTGTACTTTACAACATGAATTACATCATCCCGGCGACGCTGTTTCACTTTCTTAACAATAAAATGAAAACATGATATAAGGAACTGCCTATTTTCATTTTGATATTAGCAACTTAACAGACACCAAAAATGTTGAGGTGTCGTGTAGCTGCATAGGGGAGAGCGGGGCACAAAGTAACACTTTTTGGTTTTGGTCAAATAATGAACAAAGTAATAGGGTTAGACAAACCATATTTTTTTTACCAACAACACACAAGCCTCTCCTACAAATGAGCACTGGAATTATGATCGCTGGACCTATGGTTTCTGTGCAGTATTGCCAAAAAAGCCAGGAGTATAAATGTTACTATTTACCCCACCTGCGGGGCAAGTTGTAACAGACAGGGGGTTAGTTGTAACACGTGCTTAAAGGGCCATGAAACCCCCTGTCTCAGCAGGGTGTTTTCACACCTCTAGTTTGAAAAAAGTCAGGAAAAGTGGGCGTGTCCAGCTCTGTTTAGGTGGGAGTGTCAGGGGAGGGAAAGAGGGAAGGATATGCAAATATGGGAGTTTCTGTTTGGGCACGCAGACGCAGGGGAGAAAGACAGTGACTGTGTTTACATGGCCATCAGTAATCGAACTACTTGCCAAATTATTAATTTGTCGACTTTAACAGCAGTTTGGCATTTTCACTTTTTATTCAGGAACATTTCCTGCATGTTGCCTGTGACAAACGAGATATTAAAAGCGAGGAACTGCTGGAGAATGGAGTTTTAATCCAATGTTTGATACCGCACGGCGAATGGGAGAAAAAAAAAAAGTCCTCCGCATTTCTCGGTAACTTGGATGACTCGGTAGGCAGCGTCAGAAAGCCGCGTGTATATAGACTATATCCTGTCACAAAATGCGGCGAAAATCCTGCACGACGGGAAAAGTTTGATCATGTTTACATTTGGAGAGCAGCATTTACAGCGGATCTTTCAGTCTATAAAATTGGACTATAATATTGCAGTGATATTAATACTGTAAACTTGGTAACTAAATCTTGGTAACTAAATCATTTTGACTGAGGTATGCCTTTAAAAACTGAAAGAGCTCTGCTGACCACGAACTAACTTTGCAATCTGGGTAAAACAAAGGGCACTGCACTGCAAACACACTTACCAAATCTGTAGACAGACAATCAAACTGGAGCTGTGTCTTTTTATTAAACGGAGACGAGCGGTAAATCCGGATTTCACCATTTCCAGATGAGAAAAAGCTCTCGGGTAAAAATGTTCCTTACAAACCCATTTCTGTCGCGTGTCGCGTGCACTGTAATCCACACGTGAGTCCAGCTGCTTTCTCATAGAGGGAAAATGAAAACAAAACCTTGTTGCTGCACACCGACGACTGGTGTCTCCAAATTCTTGTTCTTTCACTTGTTTTAGCAACACAACGTGGCGTCTCTCTGCGTCTGTACAGCGTAAACAGTCTCCGGAGCTATCATGCATATTAATGAAGTTTCACGTCATACACAATAGAGCGCGCTGATTGGTTTGAAGCACGTCTTCTCATGAATTAATGCCGCACACTCAGATGCGTCAGAACGTCCTCAAAAAGACAGACAGCCACTATCCTGGCTGGATTTACCCTAAGTATCTCATGGCCGTGACGCAGCTTCAAAAATTCGTTTCAAACCGGAAGAACGAATTTGCTCAAAATAACGCAAAAACAACCAATTTTCACTTTTTAGTGCAATATATGTGTCCTAATAGTGTTTATAGCAGCGTGGGACACAGATATGACTGTCAACAGCTCAAAAAAAGTGTTTTGGTGTTTCGTGACCATTTAAAAAGGCAGATTTCACACAATTAATTTAAAATTAATTTACTTTAAATATTAGCTATATTTCCTCAGTAATTGGCTCATTTCTTTTTTATTCTACATAGCACAATATGTTTATTTATTTTTTTGTTTATTGGACAAACAATTTTGAATTTATTTGCATTATTATCCATTTATCCATTATTATACAATGCATTTATTTGCATTTTTAGCAATAAAATATTTATTTTCTATTAAAATAAACATTTTTATTTAAAAAGTTCTCAACGTTACACTCAAAATTAAAAAAAATATTGTGTTGGTTTAATTAGTGTTCAACAGTGTGTGGCTTAATTGTAACACCCTGTTACAACTAACCCCACTGTGTCAGGTTTTACTCAAAACTGGCAAGCAGTCGCTGTGTGTTTTATACATCTTTCAAAATGGTTTCATCTTTTAGCCTAGAAGACGGTGATCACAGCAATACAAAATTTTACCAACATACTTTTACCGATTTTTTTTTAAATAAAAAAATATCGACTGTAATAAAAAATACTTTTATGCTGCAAAAATGGTTTCTCCTGTGTTTCTCATCCAAATTTCGCCGAAAAGTTTCAATAATTGGCAGGAAGACGTCTGCTGACACTGCGGTGAAAACCTCGGAAGCATGCCATGATTAACCCTGAGCAAATACCTTAAAACCCTGTGTTACATTTAACCCCGGGTTACTTTGTGCCCCGCGCTCCCCTATTTATATGAGCGTCATCATTACTGTATTCATTTTTATAACAAACCGAAGGCTATAACATCCCTGCCTCCTTTCATTTTCATTGAAAATACAAAACAAACCCTCTCTTTTGCTGAATATCAGTTTTAATAATCAATAATGGCCGTTATAAAAGTATAACGTACAATAAGCTTACACAACATAGGAAATTAAGACAAGCAATCAGTCAATATGCAGAATCAGTGTCTGTGGTTACATTAATTAATATATTAACCTAACTTATCTTTGCGCTCAGCTAAAGCACGTTACCTGAGAACACGTAATAGATTCAAAAGACCAAAGTCGGGAAACATGTCGTCAGATATAGACAAGATGAATTAAATATCACGTTTAACAAATATAGTGAGATTAGATCCAGTGGGAGATCCTTGATGAACTGTCCGACGTGCACAGCTCTCATATGGGTAGATGTGCTCAAGCACGCTGTAGTGCATGTGCATGAGTGTGTGTGTGTGGTCACGTGATGTGCGTTTTCAGCGGTGTAGTGTGGACGGAGATTTGTTCAGAAATGCTGGGTGATATGCCAGTGTGGATGCGGATCGTTTTCATTGTAAAACGCCATTTTAAAGCCAAAACGTATTAGTGTAAATGGGGCCTCAGGTTCTTGGAACTTCATTTCTGGAAACTGGACTGGCCTGCACAGGGTCCTGACCTCAACCCTACTGAAAATCTTCGGAAAGACAGCTGAGACGGTGAGCCAGGGCTTCTTACATTTACATTTAGTCATTTAGCAGACACTTCTGCCCAAAGCGACTTACAATTGAGGAGGTATTCAACGATTCAACAAGAAGAGGTAATACATACAAGAAGTGCTAGTTATTCAAAGTAAAGGCTGATTTACACTTCTGTGTCAAGCACACACGCATAGCTCACGCCGTGGCTGATGCGCACCTCTCAAAAAAATTTAACTATACATCGCAATGACACATAGCGCAAGCTCTGTGATTGGTCGGCTTGGTAGCTGTGACGAGTGTTGGCGGTGCTGAGGGCCGCGAGCCTGATGTAGCGAGTGTTTACAAGTGTGGAGTTCTGTGAAGGAGCTCCAGATGGAGACTTTTGTTTTGTGTTTACCTTATGATTAATGATTTGCATGTCCGTCGGTAGGCGACGCAGTGGCGCAGTAGGTAGTGCTGTTACCTCACAGCAAGAAGGTCACTGGTTCGAGCCTCAGCTGGGTCAGTTGGCGTTTCTGTGTGGATGTTTTCCCTGTGTTCGCGTGAGTTTCCTCCGGGTGCTCCGGTTTCCCCCACAGTCCAAAGACATGCGGTACAGGTGAATTGGGTAGGCTAAATTGTCCGTAGTGTATGAGTGTGAATGAGTGTGTGTAGATGTTTCCCAGAGATGGGTTGCGGCTGGAAGGGCATCCCCTGCGTAAAAACATGCTGGATAAGTTGGCGGTTCATTCCGCTGTGGCGACCGCGGATTAATAAAGGGACTAAGCTGAAAAGAAAATGAATGTTCGTCGGTTCCCACCTCTGAATGAGTGAGTTTGATCTACTTGTACATTAAGGTAGCGTTCAGAAAAAACAGCACATCAGCAAAGAAGCTCAACACAGAGGAATATAAACACCTACTGCCAGCTAGCATTTCAGACATGTTATTGCAGAGCAACACAAACAGCAAGCAGAAGTAAAAATGCAGGGCAAGGCACAAGCGCCGTGGGTCACGTCAATCGCTCAGAAGTATAAATCAGCCTTAATTTGTTTGTGCTCAGTTAGTTATTGCTAGAGTAGGAGTTTTTTTTGCGAGAGAGAAAGTGCTTCTATAGGTGGTTTTGGTATTATTCACCGAGGTTCAGGTGTTCTCTGAAGAGATGGGTTTTTAGTTGTCGTTTGAAGGATACCAGTGTATCCACAGACCGAGTGGGAATGGGAAGTTCAATGAATGAAAAGGTTTTGGAAAGTGACTTACAGCCTCTCTGCGATGGAACCACAAGGCAGTGCTCCCACCCTGATTGAAAGCTTCTGGAGGGGATCTAGACCTTCTTGCACAACCTCAGCACCTGACCTCACAAATGCGCCACTACTTACAAAACAAATAATTATATACAAATAAACATTTATATAATGAAAACACAAATGTATTTTAAAGCTAAAAACACTTGTAATTTGTAATAATTATTTTACCAATGAAGCAGCATGGGGAAATTCCTCAGATTGCAGAAACTAAAATAACAACAGCGCTGTATGTTTTGGATAACCTCTTTACAGTAAAAAAAGTTAATGTTATTTCTTCCCTCTTAAAGTGTATTTGAAGGATAATGGATGATAATTACTGGGGTAGAGTGGGTTTACCCTACTCCCTCTCCGCTCAAGTCCGGTCTTAAAAAATGTCAACACTTTAAGGGCACACACTAGTCACAGTGTGCTGCTTTTATTGTAGCATGTGTCCTAATAGACTGTACAGGGGCAATTCAAATACCAAAATCATATGCCAACTTACAGGTTAAAGCTGGGCCACTTTCGTAACAGTGCCTCTGTTTTTCAGAAAGACATGACAGCCTGCTTATTAAAAACTCTAGTCTGAGATAAAGATTGAACTTTGGAAGAAAGCCAGTTCTGCTAATCACCTGGTCAGTACCATCCCTACAAGGAAGCATGAAGTAGCTTTGTTGCAATGGTTACACTAAACATTATGGCCCAGTTTCACAAACAGGGTTTAGCTTAAGCCAGGACTAGACCTTAGTTAAATTAGGCTATTTAAGCCACATTTATAAAAACAGCCTTAGAAAAATACATTACTAGTGTGCACCTGTAAACAAAAAAATGACACCGACATATTTTAAGACATCTCACTGCAAGATATTTTCAGTTGAGACAGCTCAAACATGCAATTTAATCCAAGACTAGTCTTAAACCTTGCTTGTGAAACCGGGGGTAAATGTTCTGTGTAGTTAAAATTAAGATATTTGAGCTGTGCCCAAGTACACTTTATAGTCCCATTTCAACCACAAGTATTTACAACAACTTTAGTTGTCAAAGTAATGCTGGTCCACCTAAAGTAGAAAACTTGAACTCCAAGTCAGCAGATTTAACAAATACTAATATATTTATTGTGCCACAAATTACACAGTTTAACATAGTTTAAAATCTATGCAGTATAATAACCCATCTAGATATGCACCATTTTGAAAAAATTAACATTCTTATTGAAACATACCAATATTAACAACATTTAATTTGGTTACAAGTAGTTATATAAAGACAATCTAAATGACAATAGTTTTGCAATTTAAAGGGTTAAGACTGAGTAACCCAGTCAAAGGGATTACAATGTTGCGTCAAGGTACATTAGAATTCAAATTAACACCTGATTTATGCTCTGGAAGGACAGTGTACAGTAAGTGAAGACTTGGAAGCACAGTTTCCGAAATAACCAGACAACTAGAGAAAATAAAAATAAAGTCTCAGTTTTATTAAGGCAGGTCATTCAAACTAGAGACATTAGAAGCAGCCTTTAAATTGTCCACATTACTCAAATCACCATAAACTACAAGAATATCTGCATTAGACTCATGAAACACACTAACAGAATATGGTTCAGGTTTGTCAGGAACATCTGAAACGTGATTGGATTGTTCAGGAACACCAACTAGATCAAAAACCGCTTTCAATGCAGAATTTACTAAGCTGAAGTTACCATGCTGAGTGGAATTGGATCCAGCACCATCCTCTAGGCTGAAGATACCATGCACGGATGCGTCGGATTCTGCAGGATCATCTAGGCTCAAGTTACCATGCAGGGTGGAGTTGGCTTCTTCATCAAGGCTCAAGTTATGGTTACCGTCTGTAGCATTATCTAGGCTGACGTTACCATACAGAGTAGAGATGGATTCTGCAGCATCATCTAGGCTGACGTTACCATACAGGGTAGAGTTGGATTCTGCAGCATCATCTAGGCTGAAGTCACCGTACAGGGTAGAGTTGGATTCTGCAGCATCATCTAGGCTGACGTTACCGTACAGGGTAGAGTTGGATTCTGCAGCAGCATCTAGGCTGACGTTACCGTACAGGGTAGAGTTGGATTCTGCAGCAGCATCTAGGCTGAAGTCACCGTACAGGGTAGAGTTGGATTCTGCAGCATCATCTAGGCTGAAGTTACCGTACAGGGTAGAGTTGGATTCTGCAGCAGCATCTAGGCTGAAGTCACCGTACAGGGTAGAGTTGGATTCTGCAGCAGCATCTAGGCTGAAGTCACCGTACAGGGTAGAGTTGGATTCTGCAGCATCATCTAGGCTGAAGTCACCGTACAGTGTCGAATTGGATTCTGAAGCAAAGTCTAGACTGACGTTTCCATACAGGGTGGAATTGGATTCTGCAGCAGCATCTAAGCTGACGTTACCATACAGGGTTGAGTTGGATTCTGCAGCAGCATCTAGGCTGAAGTTACGGTGCATGGTCGAGTTGGATTCTGCAGTATCTAGGCTGATGTTTCCATACAGGGTTGAGTTGGATTCTGCAGCATCTAAGCTGAAATTACCATGCAGGGTGGAGTTGGATTCTGCAGCAGCATCTAGGCTGACGTTACCATACAGGGTTGAGTTGGATTCTGCAGCAGCAGCATCTAGGCTGAAGTTACGGTGCATGGTCGAGTTGGATTCTGCAGCATCTAGGCTGACATTTCCATACATGGTTGAGTTGGATTCCGCAGCATCGTCTAGGCTGAAGTCACCATACATGGTTGAGTTGGATTCTGCAACATCCAGGCTGAAGTTTCCATACAGGTTTGAGTTGGATTCCGGAGCATAGTCTAGGCTGAAATCACCATACAGGGTCGAGTTGGATTCTGCAGCAGCATCTAGACTGATATTATCATGCAGGGTGGAGTTGGATCCTCCAGCAGCATCTAGGCTGACGTTACCATACAGGGTCGAGTTGGATTCTGCAGCATCTAGGCTGACGTTACCATACATGGTTGAGTTGGATTCTGCAACATCCAGGCTGAAGTTACCATACAGGGTAGCGTTGAATTCTGCACCATCTAGGTTGAAGTCACCATACAGGGTCGAGTTGGATTCTACAGCAGCATCTAGGCTGAAGTTTCCATACAGGGTCGAGTTGGATTCTACAGCAGCATCTAGGCTGAAGTTTCCATACAGGGTCGAGTTGAATTCTGCACCATCTAGGCTGAAGTCACCATACAGGGTCGAGTTGGATTCTGCAGCATCGTCTAGGCTGAAGTTACCATACAGGGTAGCGTTGAATTCTGCACCATCTAGGCTGAAGTCACCATACAGGGTCGAGTTGGATTCTGCAGCATCGTCTAGGCTGAAGTTACCATACAGGGTAGCGTTGAATTCTGCACCATCTAGGTTGAAGTCACCATACAGGGTCGAGTTGGATTCTACAGCAGCATCTAGGCTGAAGTTTCCATACAGGGTCGAGTTGGATTCTGCAGCATCATCTAGGCTGACGTTACCATACAGGGTAGAGTTGGATTCTGCAGCATCTAGGCTGACGTTACCATACAGGGTAGAGTTGGATTCTGCAGCATCTAGGCTGACGTTACCATACAGGGTAGCGTTGAATTCTGCACCATCTAGGTTGAAGTCACCATACAGGGTCGAGTTGGATTCTGCAGCATAGTCTAGGCTGAAGTTACCATACAGGGTAGCGTTGAATTCTGCACCATCTAGGTTGAAGTCACCATACAGGGTTGAATTGGATTCTGAAGCAAAGTCCAGGCTGACGTTTCCATACAGGGTGGAGTTGGATTCTGCAGCAGCATCTAGGCTGAGGTTACGGTGCATGGTAGAGTTAGATTCTGCAGTATCTAGGCTGACGTTTCCATACAGGGTTGAGTTGGATTCTGCAGCAGCATCTAGGCTGACGTTACCATACAGGGTGGAGTTGGATTCTGCTGCAGTATTTAGGCTGAAGTTACTGTGCATGGTAGAGTTTGATTCTGCAGCATCTAGGCTGATGTTTCCATACAGGGTCGAGTTGGACTCCACAGCATTATCTAGGCTGAAGTCACCATACAGGGTAGCATTGAATTCTGCACCATCTAGGCTGAAGTCACCATACAGGGTCGAGTTGGATTCTGCAGCATCGTCTAGGCTGAAGTTACCATACAGGGTAGCGTTAAATTCTGCACCGTCTAGGCTGAAGTCACCATACAGGGTCGAGTTGGATTCCACAGCATCATCTAGGCTGAAGTTACCATACAGGGTTGAGTTGGATTCCGCAGCATCGTCTAGGCTGAAGTCACCATAAAGGGTCGAGTTGGATTCCCCAGCATCATTTAGGCTGACGTTACCCTGCAGGGTTGAGTTGGATTTTGCAGAATTATCTAGGGTGATAATGCCATGACTTTTGAAACCAGATTCCACAGCATCTTCTAAGCTGAAGTCACCATACAGGGTAGAGTTAGATTCTGCAGCATCATATAGGCTGACATTACCATGTAGGGTTGAGTTGGATTCAGCAGCATCATCTAGGCTGAAGTTACCATACAGGGTTGAGTTGGATTCTGCTGCAGCATTTAGGCTCAAGTTATGGTTACCATCTGTAGTATTATCTAGGCTGACGTTACCATACAGGGTTGAGTTGGATTCTGCAGCAGCATCTAGACTGAAATTACCATGTAGGGTGGAGTTGGATCCTCTAGCAGCATCTAGGCTGACGTTACCATACAGGGTTGAGTTGGATTCTGCAGCAGCATCTAGACTGAAATTACCATGCAGGGTGGAGTTGGATCCTCTAGCAGCATCTAGACTGAAATTACCATGCAGGGTGGAGTTGGATCCTCTAGCAGCATCTAGGCTGACGTTACCATACATGGTGGAGTTGGATTCTGCAGCAGAGTCTAGGCTGAAGTTACTGTGCATGGTAGAGTTGGATTCTGCAGCATCTAGGCTGACGTTACCAGACATGGTTGAGTTGGATTCTGCAACATCCAGGCTGAAGTTTCCATACAGGGTCGAGTTGGATTCTGCAGCATCGTCTAGGCTGAAGTTACCATACAGGGTAGCGTTGAATTCTGCACCATCTAGGCTGAAGTCACCATACAGGGTCGAGTTGGATTCTGCAGCATCGTCTAGGCTGAAGTTACCATACAGGGTAGCGTTGAATTCTGCACCATCTAGGTTTAAGTCACCATACAGGGTCGAGTTGGATTCCGCAGCATCATCTAGGCTGAAGTCACCATACAGGGTAGAGTTGGATTCTGCAGCATCGTCTAGGCTGAAGTTACCATACAGGGTAGCGTTGAATTCTGCACCATCTAGGTTGAAGTCACCATACAGGGTCGAGTTGGATTCCGCAGCATCATCTAGGCTGAAGTCACCATACAGGGTCGAGTTGGATTCTGCAGCATCGTCTAGGCTGAAGTTACCATACAGGGTAGCGTTGAATTCTGCACCATCTCGGCTGAAGTCACCATACAGGGTAGAGTTGGATTCTGCAGCAGCATCTAGGCTGACGTTACCATACATGGTTGAGTTGGATTCTGCAACATCCAGGCTGAAGTTTCCATACAGGGTCGAGTTGGATTCTGCAGCATCGTCTAGGCTGAAGTTACCATACAGGGTAGCGTTGAATTCTGCACCATCTAGGCTGAAGTCACCATGCAGGGTTGAGTTGGATTCAGCAGCATCTAAGCTGGAGTTACCATGCAGGGTTGAGTTGGATTCTTTAGAATTGTCTAGGGTGATAATGCCACGAGTATTGGAACCAGATTCCACAGCATCTGCATAGAGGGTAAAGTTTCCATTGGCATCTGTAATCTCAAGGCTGAAGTTTCCTTGCATAATTTCATTTAAGAGGCCATTCTGAAGATCACGGAACAAATCTACAGAAACAAGTGAAAAATTTAACATGGCATGATTCAGTGGACAGTGACAGTCACATGTTAAGATTTTTTGAAATGGAAACTTTTGCTTGACTCTTAAATGGCAAAGCCACTTGCTATACAAAACAGGTTTAAGATTGGTTTATTTGTACAGCTGACCGCTTAAAGCCATTACATTTTATATAGTTGCCAGCCTCATCTGAACCAAAACCTACCATGTCAACACTAACAAGACATGTAGAGATAGTAAATCTGGTGTTACGTCAGGCAGACAAGCAAAATTGTGTTGTTGATCCTCAGGTTTGAGAAGACAAAATGCTTAAACCATTGAGGTTTAGGAAGAAAAATCATGTGGCTTCCTCACCTTCAAAAACAGAGTCTGGCACATCCTCCAATGAGCGCACATCAGTCACATCAAGTGATCTTGCACTTTTAACACCTGTGAGAAGTGAAATCTTGAATTATTCATGGTTTGCTGGAAATTAAGGGCAACAGTTACATTTGATAAAGTAAACACTACATAGACAAAGAACTTGCAGTACATTTGAACACCAAACTAGAGGTTCCATCTAACCTCTTGAAAACAGAAGTTGATATTAATTTGACGCGAAAGTTGTAGATAAACCCTTTGAAGTAACGCAACATTTTCCTTTCATTGAGGGATTAAAACTTAACAGAATTGGTAATTGCATTTTTTGCATGTGAAAACTTACAAATTTAACTACCATAATTCAATGATTATGCAACTGCAAGAAAATAAAGCTCTGCCAAATATCCCCAATTAATTGGATAACTATGCGTCAGTTAAGATTCCAATCTTTAGTGTCATCCAGGCTAAAGTTACCTTGCAGGGTAGAGTTGGATTCTGCAGCAGCGTCTAGGCTGAGGTTACGGTTACCATCTGCGGTGTCAAAGCTGAAGTTACCATGTAGGGTTGAGTTGGATTCTGCATCAGCATCTAGGCTGAAGTTGCCATGCACATTGGAACCAGACTCCACAGCATCTGCATACAGGCTGAAGTTATTTACATCCATAAACTCAAGGCTGAAAGAACACATTTTCCTTTGAGAGGCCACTCAAAGTGTTAAGCAAATTATACCAGAACAATGGGATGTATATTACTGGGATATTTAGGCTGACATTATGGTTACCATCTTTAGTGCCACCTAGGCTGAAGTTACCTTGTAGGGTTGAGTTAGATTGCGCAGCACCATCTAGGCTGAAGTTACGGTTATGATCTGTAGCATCATCTAGGCTCAAGTTACCATGAAGGGTGGAGTTGGATTCTGCAGCACTATCCAGGCTGAAGTTACCATTAAGAGTGGAGTTGGATTCTGCAGCATTATCCAGGCTGAAGTTACCGTTACGATCTGTTGCATCATCTAGGCTCAAGTTACTGTGAAGGGTGGAGTTGGATTCTGCAGCATTGTCTAGGGTAAAGTTACTGTGAAGGGTGGAGTTGGATTCTGCAGCATTATCCAGGCTGAAGTTACCATTAAGGGTGGAGTTGGATTCTGCAGCATTATCCAGGCTGAAGTTACCGTTACGATCTGTTGCATCATCTAGGCTCAAGTTACTGTGAAGGGTGGAGTTGGATTCTGCAGCATTGTCTAGGGTAAAGTTACTGTGAAGGGTGGAGTTGGATTCTGCAGCATTATCCAGGCTGAAGTTACCATTAAGGGTGGAGTTGGATTCCACAACATTATCCAGGCTGAAGTTATGGTTACGATCAGTAGCATCATCTAGGCTCAAGTTGCCATGAAGGGTGGAGTTGAATTCTGCAGCATAATCCAGGCTGAAGTTACCATTAAGGGTGGAGTTGGATTCTGCAGCATTGTCCAGGGTAAAGTTGCCATGAAGTGTGGAGTTGGATTCTGCAGCATTATCCAGGCTGAAGTTACCATTAAGGGTGGAGTTGGATTCTGCAGCATTGTCTAGGGTAAAGTTACCATTAAGGGTGGAGTTTGATTCTGCAGCATTGTCTAGGGTCAAGTTACCATTAAGGGTGGAGTTGGATTCTGCAGCATTATCCAGGCTGAAGTTACCATTAAGGGTGGAGTTGGATTCTGCAGCATTGTCTAGGGTAAAGTTACCATGAAGGGTGGAGTTGGATTCTGCAGCATTATCCAGGCTGAAGTTACGGTTACGATCTGTAGCATCATCTAAGCTCAAGTTACTGTGAAGGGTGGAGTTGGATTCTGCAGCATTGTCCAGGCTGAAGTTACCATTAAGGGTGGAGTTGGATTCTGCAGTATTGTCTAGGGTAAAGTTACCGTGAAGGGTGGAGTTGGATTCTGCAGCATTATCCAAGCTGAAGTTACCACGCAGGGTTGAATTGGATTCTGCATGAGCATCTAGGCTCAAGTTGCCATGCACATTGGAACCAGACTCCACAGCATCTGCATACAGGCTGAAGTTACCATTTGAATCCGTAAACTCCAGGCTGAAATTTCCTTGCATAATCTCTTTTGAGAGGCCATCATTCTGAAGATCACCAAGCAAGTCTACAGAAAGAAAGTGCGGTTAAAGCAGACTTTGCATTACTAAAAAAAAAAAAAAAAAAAAAAAAAAAAAAAAAAAAAAAAAAAGTTTGTACAAAATTCTTTAAAACCAACACTTCTGCTTGAGACTAGCTAATTACAAAGTCAAAATGTCTGTTTTTTAGGATGGTAAACTAGCACAGGTTACAGAATTCCTTAAAGCAACAGCATATTTTACATCAAGTTGCCAACCTCAGACATTTATACAGAATTCATTAAAGAGAAATGTCTAGATGGGTAGAAATGCAAGATGCTCTAGCAAAACACAACCTATAATTATTTTTAGATGCAGCTAACTATAGCTAGTTGGCATGCTACATTTAAAAATGACAAGGATATGAAAGGGAGCTACACTAGCCTCTATACTAGTAGCCAATCTACTCTTCAGGACAAGATAATGCAATCTATGGTCTTCTAATATCAGGGCAAATAAATCTGTAGAAGGAGTAAATCAGGTGTTAAATAGGGAGACAAGCAAATTGTACATTGTTTGAGAAACACTTCTAGTAGTCAGCCATTTTGAGGTTTAGCAACTCAAGTCATGTCATTTGCTCACCTTCAAAAACAGAGTCAGGCACATCATCCCATGCAGCCACGCGAGCCGCTGCATGCAAGCTTGCAGGGGTAACCGCTGTGGAGAGCACAAGAAATCTTGAATTCAGTTTGTTGCTGACAGCATTTACATTTCAGTCACAAATCACTACATTAACAAAATTAAAAGGCTCTAGATAGACTGACGCTGTAAATAAAATAGATCAACTTAAATTAGGCAAGTGTTTAGATTCTTTAAATAAAAAAAAAAGGTTAACTAAAGTTTAAAAGCTAAACACATTTCCAGTGCAATTACTAAACATGATGCAACAAACACAATCTCAGCTGTAGGCTAAATTATACACCACTTAGGTAACTTTTATCCTCATGGTATGTGAAAAACAGACATGCACATGATCAGCACCCACTAACAGAGCACTATGTTTTTTGAAACAGGATTTTCCTTACAAGATTAACTCACCATAACACACCCAGTAATGACGCAACAGCAAGAAAATAAAGAGCTTTGCAAAATAACTTAAATTAATCATGACTGTATCAAATGCTACACTCTCTATTCCTACTGAACCTTGAGTTTCCTAGCAAACTTTATAGCATGGCCTGATTGCCAGCGCTTGTTTGTGGCTTCTTCGTTAATTGGCAGCAGGTGCGCACACTCAGACTACGTTCAAAATCACTCACTCATTCATTCATTCATCCATTGAATAATCCGGAGGCCTGTTCTGTTGCATAAAATGCAGATAAAGTCTCAGGATGACAAATCCACCTCCTTGGAAGTTTCAAATGCCACTAGTTGATATACAGTTACATAGTGATAAGAACAGGTGTATGTCTAAAGAGGATCTAGTAAGACAATACTTGAAACGAAAATATTTTAATCATATACAGATATATACTGATGGGTCTAAAGCAGCAGCTATATATATTCCAAATCATAAACATAGTGTTTCAAAGAGGTTAAGCAATTATATATCAGTATTTACAACAGAATTGATGGCAATTTCAATGACTATGCAGTGGGTGGAGGAAAATCGGCCCATAAGTGTGGTGGTATGCTCTGATTCGTATTCAGCATTAAATAGTTTGAATAGCGGGACCTCTGGATCAAGACAGGATTTATTATATGATATTTTGCAGAACATTAATGAAATAAATCACAGGGGAATAAGGGTAGAATTTTTATGGATTCCTGCCCACGTAGGAGTAGAAGGGATGCACAATCCAACTCAACCCTACATGGTGACTTCAGCCTAGATGATGCTGCAGAATCCAATTCAACCCTGTATAGAAACGTCAGTCTAGATTCTGCTGCAGAATCTTAATATTGCCCTTTTAACCCTTTTGGCTAGGAGATTTATTCTCCTGAACTGGAAGAGGCCTCATGCTTTTTCTCAATCAGATAAATTACGATCTTAAGCTGCAGTCACACTAGAGTTTGAGCTTGCGAAATTCTGTCGTACTGCGCTGCGAAAAGGGGCGGGATTAAACAAAATGATTAGACGTTTAAAAAAACAAGCGATTGCTCCATGTTCTACATTTCTGTCCAGAGAGGTCATGTTTTGATCTTTGATTGGTCTCACGCAATCATGTGATGCGATTTTGCAGGTCAGAGTTCACCAAGCTTGAACTTTGCACCGCAGCGAACTGCGAAACTTGAAGCATGACCCTGCGTTTCCGGTCTGACGCATTCGCGTGCGTATGAATGGATGTCTATGGGGAGAAAAGTCCAGTGTTATCGCAGCTTAACACTACGGCCAATTTAGTTTATTCAATTAACCTATCACCTTTAAACTGTGGTCACACTGCACGTTTCTCCCCATATATTTCCATTCATATGCATACAAATGCATCAGACCAGAGACGCAAGCTCATGCTCAAGTTTCACAGTTCGCTGCGTTGGAAAGTTCAAGCTTGGTGAACTCTGACCTGTGAAATCGAATCACTTAACTGCGAGAGACCAATCAAGGATCAAAACATGACCTCTCTGGACAGAAATTTAAAATATGGAGCAATCGCTCGCTTTTTTAAATCTCTAATTATCTTGCGTAATCCCGCCCCCTTTTCGCAGTGCCGTACAACAGAATTCCACAAGCTCAAACTTTAGTGTGACCACAGCTTTAGACTGGAGCACCCAGAGGAAACCCGCACAAACACGGGGCGAACATGCAAACTCCATACAGAATGCAAAGTATTTGAAAATGCATAAACAAAACAAAGAGAGAGGCCATTATAAAGTGTTTGTGTGGATCATCAGAAGTGGAAAAAAAAAAACCCTGAAGAACCCAAAATGGTGGATCGCCATCCAGTAAGATTACATTATTCAAGCCTGCCTTTGATTCAACAGGAATGGATTGTTTTGCTTCACATATTGTCAAAGTAGGTCATAGAAAAGAAAAGAAATGAGGCATTCTGTTCAAGTTTCTTACTACCCAGGTTGTTTACATTGACCTCTCCTCCATAGTCTGCACTCTGATTTATTCCTTATGACTCTCAAGACCACCTCATTGCAAGAAGCAATAAGGCTTTTGATTTATTATTTGGTAGTCTGCTTATTAATAGCCGCTTTCACCTCAGTCACATGTGGTTTATTATTGGGAAAGATTAATTTGTTTAAAATTAAGAGCATATGCAGCGGAGGAGAGAGGAGAGAAAGGAGAAAAAAAAAAAAAAAAAAAAGTAGCAAGTCACCAAATTCAACTCCATTTCAATGCCCATAACTCTGGTGGGAGCTGGTCAAGAGAGATTTGTTCCCCTAAAATGTCTTGGTGCCCAGTCAGTAAACTATAAAATACTGTAAATGTGCTGGTAGAGATCAGGTTACACTAGCATCTCTGATCTACAGGCAATCAAATGAAACTGAGAAAATAACTAAGCCTACTAATGAGCTATTTTCATTACAGAATTTGTGCAACTAAACTGATAAGCCAGCTAATCTAGCTTCTTGGTGCACGTAGAAAGCTTTTATATTATAAAAAAAAAAATGCTTTGTTGAACCAAACCAATATTAACCCAAACTGAACATTGCGGATTTTGTAAAATAGCTCGAGTTTCATTACAAACACAACACATGAGTCAAGACAGATTCAGACACTTTTAGAAACGCCATTCCAGACGTTTACCATTTCAGCAATTTAAGGTGTATTAGAACAGTTGATATGATCCATGGCCTTGAAATAAAAAGCTAAATTAACATTTAGAAGCATCATTTTAGTTGGGTGAAAAAGGGGAGAGAACTCGGGAATATCAAAAAGCATTAGTTTTATTTAGGCAATTCATTTGAACAAGAGACATTAGAACCAGCCTTTAAATTGCCTACATTGTTCAAGTCACCATAGACCACAAGAACATCAGCTTTAGACTCATGAAATACACCAACAGAATACGGATCAGAGTTCTCAGTCAGATCTGAAATGTGATTTGTTTGCTGAGGAACACCAGAGCCGAGTAAATCAATAACAGTTTTCAATGCAGATTCTCCAAGGCTGAAGTTACCAGGCAGTGTGATATTAGACTGAGCAACACCAGTAATGTTGTCATTGCTACAACCAGACTCTGCAACACCTGCATTCAGGCTAAGGTTACCATTGACACCCATAGATTCATTTAGACTGAAGTTGCCTTGCAGGGTGGAGTTGGATTCTGCAGCATCATCTAGGCTGAAGTTACCATTTCCATCTTCATCATCTAGGTCAAAGTTACCATACAGGGTCGAATTAGATTCTGCGGCATCTAGGCTGAAGTTACCTTGCAGGGTTGAATTGGATTCAGCAGAAACATCTAGGCTGAAGTTACCATACAGGGTGGAGGCGGATTCTGCAGCATTATCTAGGCTGAGGTTACCATGCAGGGTGGAGTTGGTTTCTGCAGCAGCATCTAGGCTGAAGTTTCCCCGTAGGGTTGAGTTGGATTCTGCAGCATCATCTAGGCTGAAATTGCCATGCAGGGTTGAGTTGGATTCTGCGTTTTTTTCCAGGCTGAAGTTTCCAGGCAAGGTTGAGTTGGATTCTGCAGCATCAGCTAGGCTGAAGTTGCCACGCAGGGTTGAGTTGGATTCTGGAGCGGCATCTAGGCTGAAGTTACCATACAGGGCGGAGTTAAAATCAGCAGCATCTAGGCTGAAGTTACCATTTCCATCTTCGGCATCTAGGCTGAAGTTACCATACAGGGTGGAGTTGGATTCTGTGGCAGAATCTAGGCTGAAATTACCATACAGGGCGGAATTAAAATCAGCAGCATCTAGGCTGAAGTTACCATTTCCATCTTCAGCATCTAGGCTGAAATTATCATACAGGGTGGAGTTGGATTCTGCAGCATCTAGGCTGAAGTTACCATTTCCATCTTCAGCATCTAGGTCAAAGTTACCATACAGGGTGGAGTTGGATTCTGTGGCAGAATCTAGGCTGAAATTACCATACAGGGCGGAATTAAAATCAGCAGCATCTAGGCTGAAGTTACCATTTCCATCTTCAGCATCTAGGCTGAAATTATCATACAGGGTGGAGTTGGATTCTGCAGCATCTAGACTGAAGTTACCATTTCCATCTTCAGCATCTAGGTCAAAGTTACCATACAGGGTCGAATTAGATTCTGCAGCATCTAGGCTGAAGTTACCTTGCTGGGTTGAATTGGATTCAGCAGAAACCTCATCTAGGCTGAAGTTACCATTTCCATCTTCAGCATCTAGGCTGAAGTTTCCCTGCAGGGTTGAGTTGGATTCTGCAGCACCATCCAGGCTGAAGTTTCCAGGCAAGGTTGAGTTGGATTCTGCAGCACCATCCAGGCTGAAGTTACCTTGTAGGGTGAAGTTGGTTTCTGCAGCAGCATCTAGGCTGAAGTTTCCCCTTAGGGTTGAGTTGGATTCTGCAGCATCATCTAGGCTGAAGTTTCCCCTTAGGGTTGAGTTGGATTCTGCAGCATCATTTAGGCTCAAGTTGCCACGCAGGGTTGAGTTGGATTCTGGAGCGGCATCTAGGCTGAAGTTACCATACAAGGTGGAGTTGGATTCTGCGACAGAATCTAGGCTGAAGTTACCATACAGGGCAGAGTTAAAATCAGCAGCATCTAGGCTGAAGTTACTATTTCCATCTTCAGCATCTAGGCTGAAGTTATCATACAGGGTGGAGTTGAATTCTGCAGCATCATCTAGGCTGAAGTTACCATTTCCATCTTCAGCATCTAGGCTGAAGTTACCATACAGGGTGGAGTTGGATTCTGCAGCATCATCTAGGCTAAAGTTACCATTTCCATCTTCAGCATCTAGGCTGAAGTTCCCATACAGGGTGGAGTTGGATTCTGCAGCATCATCTAGGCTAAAGTTACCATTTCCATCTTCAGGATCTAGGCTGAAGTTACCATACAGGGCGGAATTAAAATCAGCAGCATCTAGGCTGAAGTTTCCATTTCCATCTTCAGCATCTAGGTTGAAGTTATCATAGAGGGTGGAGTTAGATTCTGCAGCATCTAGGCTGAAGTTACCATTTCCATCTTCAGCATCTAGGCTGAAGTTGCCAGGCAGAGTGGAGTTGGATTCTGCTGTTTTTTCCAGGCTGAAGTTTCCAGGCAAGGTTGAGTTGGATTCTGCAGCACCATCCAGGCTGAAGTTACCTTGTAGGGTGAAGTTGGTTTCTGCAGCAGCATCTAGGCTGAAGTTTTCACGCAGGGTTGAGTTGAATTCAGCAGCATCATCCAGGCTGAAGTTGCCACGCAGGGTTGAGTTGGATTCTGCAGCATCATCTAGGCTAAAGTTACCATTTCCATCTTCAGGATCTAGGCTGAAGTTACCATACAGGGCGGAATTAAAATCAGCAGCATCTAGGCTGAAGTTTCCATTTCCATCTTCAGCATCTAGGTTGAAGTTATCATAGAGGGTGGAGTTAGATTCTGCAGCATCTAGGCTGAAGTTACCATTTCCATCTTCAGCATCTAGGCTGAAGTTGCCAGGCAGAGTGGAGTTGGATTCTGCTGTTTTTTCCAGGCTGAAGTTTCCAGGCAAGGTTGAGTTGGATTCTGCAGCACCATCCAGGCTGAAGTTACCTTGTAGGGTGAAGTTGGTTTCTGCAGCAGCATCTAGGCTGAAGTTTTCACGCAGGGTTGAGTTGAATTCAGCAGCATCATCCAGGCTGAAGTTGCCACGCAGGGTTGAGTTGGATTCTGAAGCGGCATCTAGGCTAAGGTTACCATGCAGGGTGGAGTTGGTTTCTGCAGCAGCATCTAGGCTGAAGTTTCCCCGTAGGGTTGAGTTGGATTCTGCAGCATCATCTAGGCTCAAGTTGCCACGCAGGGTTGAGTTGGATTCTGGAGCGGCATCTAGGCTGAAGTTACCATACAGGGCGGAGTTGGATTCTGCGACAGAATCTAGGCTGAAGTTACCATACAGGGCAGAGTTAAAATCAGCAGCATCTAGGCTGAAGTTACCATTTCCAACTTCAGCATCTAGGCTGAAGTTACCATACAGGGTGGAGTTGAATTCTGCAGCATCATCTAGGCTGAAGTTACCATTTCCATCTTCTGCATCTAGGCTGAAGTTACCATACAGGGTGGAGTTGAATTCTGCAGCATCATCTAGGCTGAAGTTACCATTTCCATCTTCAGCATCCAGGCTGAAGTTACCATACAGGGCGGAATTAAAATCAGCAGCATCTAGGCTGAAGTTTCCATTTCCATCTTCAGCATCTAGGTTGAAGTTATCATAGAGGGTGGAGTTAGATTCTGCAGCATCTAGGCTGAAGTTACCATTTCCATCTTCAGCATCTAGGCTGAAGTTTCCCTGCAGGGTTGAGTTGGATTCTGCAGCAGCATCTAGGCTTAAGTTGCCAGGCAGAGTGGAGTTGGATTCTGCTGTTTTTTCCAGGCTGAAGTTTCCAGCCAAGGTTGAGTTGGATTCTGCAGCACCATCCAGGCTGAAGTTACCTTGTAGGGTGGAGTTGGTTTCTGCAGCAGCATCTAGGCTGAAGTTTCCACGTAGGGTTGAGTTGAATTCAGCAGCATCATCTAGGCTGAAGTTGCCACGCAGGGTTGAGTTGGATTCTGAAGCGGCATCTAGGCTGAGGTTACCATGCAGGGTGGAGTTGGTTTCTGCAGCAGCATCTAGGCTGAAGTTTCCCCGTAGGGTTGAGTTGGATTCTGCAGCATCATCTAGGCTGAAGTTGCCGCGCAGGGTTGAGTTGGATTCTGGAGCGGCATCTAGGCTGAAGTTACCATACAAGGTGGAGTTGGATTCTGCGACAGAATCTAGGCTGAAGTTACCATACAGGGCAGAGTTAAAATCAGCAGCATCTAGGCTGAAGTTACCATTTCCATCTTCAGCATCTAGGCTGAAGTTATCATACAGGGTGAAGTTGAATTCTGCAGCATCATCTAGGCTGAAGTTACCATTTCCATCTTCAGCATCTAGGCTGAAGTTCCCATACAGGGTGGAGTTGGATTCTGCAGCATCATCTAGGCTGAAGTTACCATACAGGGCGGAATTAAAATCAGCAGCATCTAGGCTGAAGTTTCCATTTCCATCTTCAGCATCTAGGTTGAAGTTATCATAGAGGGTGGAGTTAGATTCTGCAGCATCTAGGCTTAAGTTACCATTTCCATCTTCAGCATCTAGGCTGAAGTTGCCAGGCAGAGTGGAGTTGGATTCTGCTGTTTTTTCCAGGCTGAAGTTTCCAGGCAAGGTTGAGTTGGATTCTGCAGCACCATCCAGGCTGAAGTTACCTTGTAGGGTGGAGTTGGTTTCTGCAGCATCATCTAGGCTGAAGTTGCCACGCAGGGTTGAGTTGGATTCTGAAGCGGCATCTAGGCTGAGGTTACCATGCAGGGTGGAGTTGGTTTCTGCAGCAGCATCTAGGCTGAAGTTTCCCCGTAGGGTTGAGTTGGATTCTGCAGCATCAGCTAGGCTGAAGTTGCCACGCAGGGTTGAGTTGGATTCTGGAGCGGCATCTAGGCTGAAGTTACCATACAGGGTGGAGTTGGTTTCTGCGACAGAATCTAGGCTGAAGTTACCATACAGGGTGGAGTTGGATTCTGTGGCAGAATCCAGGCTGAAATTACCATACAGGGCTGAGTTAAAATCAGCAGCATCTAGGCTGAAGTTACCATTTCTATCTTCAGCATCAAGGTCAAAGTTACCATAGAGGGTCGAATTAGATTCTGCAGCATCCAAGCTGAAGTTACCTTGCTGGGTTGAATTAGATTCAGCAGAAACCTCATTTAGGCTGAAGTTACCATGCAGGGTAGAGTTGGTTTCTGCAGCAGCATCCAGGCTGAAGTTTCCAGGCAAGGTTGAGTTGAATTCAGCAGAATCATCTAGGCTGAAGTTGCCACGCAGGGTTGAGTTGGATTCTGAAGCGGCATCTAGGCTGAAGTTACCATACAGGATGGAGTTGGATTCTGCGACAGAATCTAGGCTGAAGTTACCATACAGGGCTGAGTTAAAATCAGCAGCATCTAGGCTGAAGTTACCATTTCCATCTTCAGCATCTAGGCTGAAGTTATCATACAGGGTGGAGTTGGATTCTGCAGCATCATCTAGGCTAAAGTTTCCACGCAGAGTTGAGTTGGATTCTGAAGCGGCATCTAGGCTGAAGTTACCATTTCTACCTTCAGCATCTAGGCTGAAGTTACCGTGCAAATTGGATTCCAGAACAACTGCTTCCAGGTTTGATACGTTCTGCACATTTGTGTCTTTTGAGAGGCCATCGTTCTGAAACTCACCACCTAAACCTGAGGGAGAAAAAAAAATAAAAAGTTAGCTGAAGTTGAAGTTAAAGTTAAAGACTGTTAGCATCATAATGTTTCCATAGAAACACTCATACATTTGTACAAGTCATTAAATTTGGGGTAATGGGTGATTTGCAGCAGAAACTGAAATTTCTACACTTGACAAGTCACGTCTAGAAAACATGAACCATTTTTATTTCTTAAAATATGGGACAATTTAGTCAACATTACCTTTAACTGAATTCAACATGAATACATGTTAGAAACTAGGCCAAAGTTGAAGAAACAAAAATCACCCATTCCAACTGGTGCCTAAAAGAATTCCTGGAGGGCTATTGTCCTGCAGAGTTTAGCTTCAACTTAAGCGCTCGAAAACATAAGTCATCTTTAGATGCTTCTACCAATAACCTTTTAGCACACCAAATTTAAAAAATGACTAAAATTATAAAAAGGGCATGAGTTGAACAGACTAGTCTGTACTAGCAGCCAATCTACTCAGAATAGGAACAAAACTGAGATAGATATAGATATAGATATATATAAAAAAAAAAAAAAACGTTAAATAGGAGACAAGCAAATAGTGCAGTGTTGTGGGTGGTCTATGATGTTTAAGAGCTAATAGTAATGTGGCTTGCTCACCTTCAAAAATAGAGTCAGGAACACCCTCCCATGAGAGCACATCAGCAACTTCAAGAGATCTTGCACTGTTAGCAGCTGTGGAGAAGATTCAAGTCAGAAATTCAATTCATATTTTGCTGAAACTTAAAGCAGCATTTACATTTGATAAATTCAGCTGTCACCAAACACCGCCAAGACGACATATGAATTTGTGGCAAATTAAGTTCCAAATAGAGGTAAAGTTGGTTTTATATTTGCACATTCGTTCATTTAGAAGTCTATGTATTGTTTACCATGCTACTTGGAATATTCGATCGGAATTAGCATGCAAGTATGACTTCAAAACAATATAAACACTATCTAGTTGACTGTGAACAATGTTGTACTTTGATAACCACTGGCTGCATATGATTTCCCCATTTAGAATTTGCAAAAAATACTTTTCTGAAATTATATTATTAAGGACAAAGTCTGAATATCCGAATATAAAACCAACTTGCCTCTATACGATGCACAAGGCACTGAAGCTTGACTCAGCATTGAACACCATTGTGTTATAAATGCGTTTGTTTTTATTGCAAGAAGTTCATTTTAAAATGTAAATAAGTATAATTGTTATTATGATTAAACTATTATTTGTATTTACTTTTGAATATTCATAAGGAAATTACCATGGCAGCTTTGATGGTACATTTACCTTTGGTCACCCCCTCAATCAAGTTTGGTTTTTGGCCCTTCATAAGCAAAATGTCTGGGCACCCCTGATTTAGACATTTTAGAAACTAGTATTAGTGAGAACTAGTTGTTATTTTTAATGAGGTAAAATTGGTTTTATATTCGCACATTCGTTCAGTGACAACTTGTTACATGCTCCCTATATTGTTTACCATGGTGCTTTTAATACTAGGACTAATTACATGTATAATTACTAATTATTAAGATAATTACATGCAAGTATGACTTAAAAACATTAGCACTATTTAACGTTACCTCTATAAGTTCCAGCTAATAATATACCTGGGTTCTTGAATGCTGCAATCTTGTGTTTCAAACTTCTTTTTGTAAGAATCAAGAGGATAAGTTAAAAGTTAAATAAACTTTAATATAAATTTTAGCACTAATAGTCCAAAACAGGTCCGTTTTTAGCAAAGAGTGAAAAGTTAATTTTCCTTTTTGGAAGGATAAACTTAAGGTATATAGTTAATCCAAAAATAAATCGTCATTTACTTCCCTTTACTTGCATCAAACCTATGGGTTTACTCACTGATCCCTAAAGACTCTTAAAAGGATCAAAAATCTGTAACTTAACTCCATAGCATGTGTTGGTCCTACTACAGAACTCAAATGTTACAGCTTTTTAGAACAGCGTACAACTAGAAACTCAAAGGTTTAAACCACTTGGAGTGCAAGTGTTAATTTTTAAGTGAATCATTCCTTAATTCCATTTTACTGAGCACTAGTGGACTTAAGACATTTTGTCAACAAAGCAACAATTAAACAAATGCACTTAATATGCATTATTGCTGCACTAAATCAGTCATGTCTACAGGTGCATTTTAAACTGTTTACTTAGCGGTTTCCCTCCCTGTTCGAGAAACAGTTCTGAATTACCACTCACTAATACAGTTATATTTTTAGTGCGTTTAACTCACCATTACACAGCCAGTGATGACACAATAGCGATAAAATAAAGAGTTCTACTGAATACCCCATGCTACCCATGACTGCCTCAATAGTAGCAACACTCTCTATTCTCACGAAAGCATAAGCCTCATAGCAAACTTTATAGCTCTGTCCTGATCGTCTGCACCTGTTTGTGAGCTAATTGTTATTGACAGCGGGTGCGCGCACTCAGGCTGTGTTCAAAATCACTCATTCATTCACTCATCAGTGTGCGCTTCTCGAAACCTTCCTGGTTTCATTAAAGAAGAGATATGAGGATAAGAATGATAATTTACTACAATAAAGAAAAGCAATAAATCTATAAATATTGTGTGCGAATAACCTACTTTAATCACCGCCTCCCTCCTAACTATATGTTCTGTAGTAACCCACTAATTTTGGTCTTGTTGAATAAAACCTGTTCTGGATCTCTGAGGAGTAAGATTTCTGCTGCTTCTCTAGCGTAAATTATATGGTCACTGAAATCTTAAAACAGTTATAGGAGACATCAATCAGCACATTAACATGTCTTAGAGAGGGGAAATGGGTGGAAATATGTGCTTTATACCTACTTGAATGAAATAAAGGTTATCTAAACAAAAGGCAAATCTGCCATCTGGTGGTCAAGATCAACTACAATTAACCCTTAAAGGGATAGTTCACACGCACATCATCATTCACTCCAATGAGCCAATTAAATGAGCAAATATCATTTATTTGGTGTTCAAATAAACACTCACTTATACTCATCTGTCATACCAAATTTAGTGCGTTAAGGATTGCTTCACATAAATAGTATTTATACGGGGGATCAAAGACAAAAAAAAAAAATCAATGTCCCAAATGATGCACTGTACACTTATACTCACACTATTTATACTCAAAAGTGTGCAAATCAAGTCTCCTAGAGATGCTCTTTTTATACCATGACCAATCTAGAATTACTATACTTTTCATGTTTTTGTTATAGGCCATCTGATATTTATTTTGTATAGCAAATAATAAAAATTCAGCACATTTAAAGAAACATTGACATTTATAAAGCAGTCTTGTTTATCCTCCGTGAGGTATACAACTGGTATTAAATGACCAATAATCACAAATACTCCAGCCATTTTTTTAAAAGCAGTAAAAATGTAGAATAGAGATCTATTAAAGGGCACCTATGGTGAAAATCTACTTTTCAAGCTGTTTGGACAGGTATATGTGAAGGTATAGTGTATAGACCGTCATATTGGGGTGATATAAACACACCCAGTCATTTTTTTTTCAATTTAACAACATAAAAACGGTGGACCAATTGGAGCGGTTTTGAGACCGACCGCAACTTGACGTAGGAGTGCGGTCCCCCCCGCCCACCAATATTGATTGACAGCTGCGTATACGCTTATTTCACGCGACCGCCATTTTAGAACACGAAAGTGAGGCTGCGGTGGGAAGAAAGCCGGAAGTATAGGATCAGCACTGTAAACATTGCAACAACATGCTGTGTGCTATAAACCTCCAGCTGTTGCTGTGACTTCAAAATGCAGAAATGGTGTAAACATCACTTTAATATCATTCAGTTCAGTTTCATTTAAACAATTAAAAGCATATTAGGCATCAAACAACGTCACAATCTCTTTAAGAGTGATACACTTAAGTGTCCTCCTAGACTTCAGTCCAGGGCAGCAGGTAAACACCGTGGGGACGCTTCCCTGCTTCAGCCTATGCAACCCGGTGAGTGATAAAACACTGCAGTCCTCTGTAGCACATCTTCGTGTTGTCTTTAACAGTGTTGTCCCGGTACTGAAGTTTTAAAAACGTCAATTTCCCGATTACATTTCCGCGCCGCTGAGCGCACTCATAAACACCGCTGAGCGCGCTCATAAACAGCTGATTTGCCGTAGTATTCACCAGTGCTCAACAGAATGACTGTGAAGGTCATCAGTTCACCGCTCTTCACAGATTGAAAACACACATAGACGGACATTGGAGACTTTTAAAGCCGTGAAGATCAGCGGATTCATCAGCGGATCGCTCGTCTGTGTTTGTACTCAGTAAACAGCGGTGAGGTGAACTGATGACCTTCACAGCCAATCAGAGTGATTTCTGTTGAGCACGTGAACACAATGGCCAATCAGCGCTGTTTAAGAACTCCATGAACAGTGTCTTAAATGTTAATGAGAAATTGGCGTTTTTTTATATTTCATTACGGAAATTTTGTATCGTGACAAGTCTAATATAGTGAGAGAATCAGTTCATTAACTTGAGTTTGATGAATGGCATCTAAAATGTGTGTTTGGGAAAGAAAACGTTAGCTAAGTAGTGCCATTTCCCTTAACTTAGCTGAAAATGAGGTCAAATATCCCTTTTTATTTTCACTATTCATTCAGAACAGACCTTCAGGTCACTCGGAAGGCGCTGAAATCATAAATTTGTGTCACTTTCTCTTCGCTGGTAAGATATACAGCCAGGTACACAACATTCCTGTGTGACTCAGTCTATACTTCCAGGTTTCTTCCCACCGCAGCCTCGATTTCGCTGTTAATAATGGCGGCCGTGTGAAATCAGTCTATTAACAAGTCTATCAACATCAACACATCTGTAGTAACGTGTACAATCATAACAACCACAGGACGTGCGCAAATTAAGCAACCGTAAATAAAGGTCTGTTCAGTTTGCTAGGATCATCAATCACCATCAAATGTGATCAAGAGTGAGTTTGACAAGTTTAAAATCTTTTTAAAACAGCGCATGTTTGTAATAAATTACAGCGATTTACTTCATCACCACAGCCGCGTGTCAGAACAATTATAAAAGACGCTTCAATCCCGGTTTGTGGACGTTAAATCAGGTTTATTTTGTACATTAACATAACAGATATCCATACAGCAGTGGATATTAACGTGTATCCTGTCACATTTGCATGCAAAAACAGGGCAAAGCTAATAGCCTGTGTGTGTGCGTGTCCGCGCTATGTGTGTGTGTGTATTTGTGTGTGTGAGTGAACTTTGTAACGACATTGTGTGTGACTCATCCTTGCAGCTCCACAACATGCATCAAATACTTATTGGTAAGATTCTTACTGTAGTTTTTCTCACAAACGTTACGTGAGATCTTATTCCCTCTTGTTTGTCTTTTGTCTGACACAGCCGAGGTAGCTGCATCGTCCTATATTTCACGAAAAGTGTGTGGGGGGGGGGATCGCGGGCAGGTGGGCGTATCTTAACAATACCGCCCAAATATCCACTACCCGCCTATGTTATTTTTTACCCGCAAACTTGGATTCAAAACCGTCCAACACTGCAGGCACGTGGAAACGGTGGGCGTGAAGGACTAGCCTTAAAGGCGCAGTACACAAAAACCGCTAGCTGATGCTAAATGCTACAAAATACAAACTTCTAAAAGGTATAATAAAAAATTCTGATGGGTGTTTTGAGCTGAAACTTTACAGACACATTCTGGAGACACAAAAGACTTATATTAAACCTGGAAAAAGTGGTAACCTAGGTGCCCTTTAAAAGAAAAGTAGGATGTGGTTATCTGCTTTTGAATGGATTGATATTTCTTGATGGGATACACTCCACAGTAAGAAAACCGAGTGAAATGGTTTTGGAAAGAAAGCTCCATCTATAGCCAGGTTGTAATAATGAATTTAATATTGCAGTTATCCAATTTGACCAAACAGTTTGACAACCCCCCCCCCCCCCCCCCCCCATTTCAAGTGACTGTTAAACCAAAGATTGTATTCATTCATATTTGATACATTGAGTAACAACCCACCGTTGTGTATACTAAACTCAAAAGCAGAACTGTGAGCTCAGCATAGCAAAGGTAGAAGAATATGGTTCCAGTAGTGTACGGATAGGAGCAGTGGCGAATCTAGGAATTTTTTAAGGCAGGCCACAGTTTACAGAGGGGGGCCAAGTTATTTAGTTGGTGCTTATGTATAGAACATATAATTATTTTTGTCCTATTAAAATACAGTATATATTATACCATATATAGGCCTATCATATCTTTTCAGGGGGTAATTTTACATCTACAAATAGCAGAGATATTAGAAAATCATAATTTTACCTGCAGCGTTTCTGTGAGAAAGAAAATAGTTGTGTTAATAAATATGGGAGACTGGGGAGTGTTGTAACATGGGGTTAGTTAACACTGAACATTTTAGCAGTCAGACACAACATATTCATCTATATCATACTCTCCCAGATCTCTTTAAGCTTACAGAAGTTGCATGTGTCTTTGAGCAAGATTGTAGGTTTTATCATTATTTTATTTTTAAAAAACTGATTCTTACAACAAAGAACTATTTTCCCCCCTATAGCATTCATTAGATAAAAAAGAAAAATACTTCCATAATCTAAAGAAGCTGTTTCATTAGTTTTGTTTTATGCTAAGCACTCAAGCTATCTTCAATCCCACATGCTAAAAAGTGACTATGCTACAGTATAGCTGGTGCACTTTGGTACATTTCTCTTTTTTGTAGTGTGCCTATGTAACCCCGCTGGTCCTACATCACCCAACCCGCTCCGAGCTGGTATCGAACCGGCGACCTTCCGCATGGGAGTCGGTTGCTCTAACAAGGTGGCTAAAGGCCATGACCTCTAGCATCTGTCGCTAGAACACCTTTAGAGGTCAGAGGAGTGAGGTTTACCTGCACAGCACTTACTAGCTGGCCTCCGTTACACTCACCCCCCTAAAACCCACTCCCATCGGGGTCACGGCACCAATGTAACCCCGCCGGTCCTACGTCACCCAACCCGCTCCGGGCTGGTATCAAACCGGCGACCTTCCGCATGGGAGTCGGTTGCTCTAACAAGGAGGCTAAAGACCATGGCCTCTAGCATCTGTCGCTAGAGCACCTTTAGAGGTCAGAGGAGTGAGGTTTACCTGCACAGCACTTACTAGCTGGCCTCCGTTACACCTAGGCAGAAATTTGTCAGATGTTGTTGGTTCTGGATGCACAGACTCTTTATCCGAGGGCATCTACCTTTGCCAGTAATTGGCACAAATTTTAAACTGACTGAACACTTAAGAAATGTAGACTACCCCTGTAAACCCACACAGTTTACCAATTTCTTTTAAAGTTTAAAGTTAAAGTCACAACATAAATACACTGCGTACCACAAATTCACAAACACAGACACACACGATTGTATGCATCATGGTTTACAGGGACTCTCCATGGAAACTCGGGGCAGACTTTGAATTTCAGAAGTGGGAGAATAATGTTAAAGGGATAATTCACCCAAAACTGAACATTGTCATCATTTACTCAGCCTTCATTCGTTCCAAACATGTTTGACTTTCTTTCTTCTGTTGGACACAAAATAAAATATTTAAAGCAAGCTGGAAACCTGTAACCATTGACTTCCATATTATTTGTTTTACTTACTAAGTAAATGGTTACAGGTTTTCAGCTTTCTTCAAAATATCTTCTTTTGTTTTCAACAGAAGAAAGAAACTTGAGTAAATTGGAGTACTTTTTGATTTTGGGTGAACTATCCATTTATTTAAAAAAAAATTGTCAGTTCATTTTTTTAATAAAGTTTTTGCATAAACTGCAGTGTTGTTCACCAAACTAAAATAACTTTAACTCTCTATTCTGGATTAATCTCTGACTGTGAAGAACATGTTCAAGTGTGGGAAGTCCTAGCCTAATGCACAGCCAGGGGCGTTGCTAGACATAAAGCTCTACTGGGGCAGCACCCACCCCTAAAAAAAAAAAAAAAAAAAAAAAAAAAAAAAATTATATATATATATATATATATATATATATATATATATATATATATATATATATATATATATATATATATATATATAATACACGAAAAATGATTAATAAATAAAAGCACTATTGTTATTGTACAATTATTATTCTAAATTACAGAAATTAATCCTAAAAGTAACTGGAAAACAACGTAAAGACACAACTGGAGTGATGCTAAGATCATTTAAGAAATCTTTTGCATGAAAAATAATTTCATTTGAATGACATTCTACAGACAATTCTATAGAATACAAAAAAGCATGTTTTAATTATCTGTTATCTTAGACATGGCAGAGAATTAGGTTTATTACCTCCCTGACTCGTCATCCATCCTTTTTACTTCATAAAAAAATCTATCAGGAGGCATGCTTAGTAATCATATTATTTAAACTTTAGTTTTGTCGACTTATAAAACTCACTGCGTGCCGTCACCTCCGCAAAAAAGGCTCTTACGGCGGTTTCAATGCATAAGCGGGCCGTGAGCAGCAAGTACTTTTTTCGGCGTGCATGTTAACAACCGGGGCTCGCACCGGGAGAAGAGCAGCGCGTCAAGCAGGGTCCAGCAGAAGCGGTGTGTGAGGCACGCGGGTGTGGTTTTCTGCGCACATGCAGAGATGCGTCAGTTTGCTTTTTGATTAAACTACATTGCTTTCACCAGCGTTGGTTCGGTTGCACATAGAGAATAACGTCTTTATTCCGGGAGTGCCCCTCTTTATATATACACTTTGCATATGAAGTAAATCATAACTCAACACGTTTACTGGGGCACTGGCGATTTTTACTGGGGCACGTGCCCCAGTAAATTGGGTCTAGCGACGGCCCTGTGCACAGCTATCATTTGTGGTAAATGTCATGGGGAATGATGCAGGTATTAAAAAAAAGGGAATTTTTTAGACGTAATGTTTGTCATATTAGATATCAGGTCACGTTCAGTAAATGATGTCCGTCATTTGGACAAATTTGCCCTCACAATTGTTCTGTAACCTTCTTACAGTGATAAAAAAGCACAGTAATTTTAAACAGAAAGCATCCGTGTTGCACCGTGAATGACCGCACAGAAGCCGTCTTTGCTTTCACTATCAATTTCGCTATGCAGCAATAATATCCAGCTGCAGAACCGCAGAACCACACACGTTTCAGGCACACACAATCCAGCACACACGATCTAGGCAAACCATATATGGTTACGCTGGATGTCATTCATTCATTCATTTTCTTGTCGGCTTTGTCCCTTGCGGGGTCGCCACAGCGGAATGAACCACCAACTTATCCAGCACGATTTTACGCAGCGGATGCCCTTCCAGCCGCAACCCATCTCTGGGAACTTCCACACACACATTCACACTCATACACTATGGACAATTTAGCCTACCCAATTCACCTGTACTGCATGTCTTTGGACTGTGGGGGAAACCGGAGCACCCAGAGGAAACCCACGTGAACGCAGGGAGAACATGCAAACTCCACACAGAAACGCCAACTGACCCAGCTCAGCCGAGGTTCGAACCTGCGACCCAGCGACGTTCTTGCTGTGAGGCAACAGCACTACCTACTGCGCCACTGCGTTGCCCTATGCTGGATGTTAATGTTGTTAATGCACTTCTCGGACATCGTCATTAATATATTTATATATATATATATATATATATATATATATTGTTGATAAATATTGTACACAATGAACTTTACTGTTACACAAATATTGCGATCAAGGCAGGCGAATGGGGAGCGTTGTTTTCGATCGCCATTCAATACAATAGACTGAACAGTTTTCTATCAGTCGTCATAGATGATGATCAGTCATTATTATCTGACAGTCAGTATAGCAGACACTCGTTTGCTGGCCTTGCTGAACGATCTAAATTAGACAGTTTTAATTTATATAATGGATTCATTTATAATGAAGGACATAATAGCAGGTTAATATGTATAGTTAATAATACATCTTTATATGTAATAAAAATCTTTTTACATTTAATAAATGTGAACACTATTTTACTCAAGCAATTTAATAGTATTTATTTGCTTAATTTTCTAATAACTTTTTTATTAATGATTTCCCACATTAAATACTATGTAATATATTATACTAATGTCTAATTTATAGTAAGTAATATATTGTTTTTAAACCATAAAGTACTGGTAATTTGTGATTATAGTTGCAACAAATTTAACAGTACAAAAAAATAACTGTTTATATATATATAACAGTTGCTACAGTTTAGTAAAAATAGTAGTTTAAATCAGTTTATAGCTATATTAATTTGTAATTATTATCTATAATAATTCATTTTAATGTGACACATTATTACTTGTTTTTTATATTTTACAACAAAACTATTTTAACCAAATATGACAACATTAAGATCCTGAATTATACACTTAATCCTACAATTAAACAGTCTGTTATGTTTTCTTTGAGTATGTGGATATGTGAATAAAGTTATGTGTTTAACCAATTTTTTTTATTTACATAATTTGAGTTTAGAAACTGCAGAGATGTTAAAGTGATCGTTACAATATAATAATAAAATAATGATTGAAATTGGAAACCATAAACTGTTCACAGTCTAATGAATGGCAATCGTAGCACGGGCGGTCTCGATCGCAATATTTGTGAAATACAGTAGGTGGCGATAATACTCCTAAGGAATTAGTTAGTTACCGTATATGGATTGCCTAGATTGTGTGTGTCTGAAACGTGTGTGGTTCTGCGGGCATGCAGCTGGATATATCTCCTATGAAGCGCACCTTTACCGTTGACATAACAGCTCATAACGCATTTATGTCAGCTATGAGCGGAATCGCGGAAAATAACTTGCAACTCGATCAACGAATGACATGTTTAGTCTACTCACATATGACTATCAGTTTTGGTCCGTTTTAAAAGCGAACCGTACGGCAAGCAACATTGTAACAATTTTAATCCCTGTTTCGGAAAAAAGTCTATCTGCAGAGATGAAAGCACTCGTCATACCAGAAAAATAGCTGAAGTAACAGATATCACCGGCGTTCAACATGAATTAAAGTGCGTCTTGATGTCCGAGCTCTGATATAAATCAGCAACCCGATTTAAACGGGGGCCAGTGGCCCTGTGGCCCCACCCCTAGATCCGCCCCTAGATAGGAGGATTGGTCCAAGTACTGATTCCCGATGACCCCCATAAGCAGCACTGAACACATCTAGGCAACCCAGGATGTATATTAGGATTAGAGTTCAATACCTGATGATTTTTATGAAGAGCTGCAAACAAAACCAATACAATGAGAACCTATCTGCAATCAGTTTTACAAATCCACAGCTTTTAAAGAGCCCCTATATTACGGGTTTTTGAAAATGACCTTCCATGTAGTGTGTAAGACAGCTCTAAGTGAAGTGAAATATCCAGCTAAAGCTTACATCTGAAAGTGGACAATTTTTAAAACTATTGATTCATCTATAAATAAAAAAAATTAAATAAAAAAAAAGTCGACTCAGTGGTTTTAAATGAATCGTCTTGGTAACGAGTCTTTAGCCGTTTCGTTGTGACGTGGATACAAAACAATGGTTGCGCACGCAGACCCGGCAAACCTTAAACCTGTGGCCCCACCCACTAACACAGCAGCAAAGACAAACAGATCCTGAAGTCACGAGTCATGAAGACGCTGTGCTTACCTGGATATTATCGGAAGTGTAAGGGAAAAAAGTGCTTCAGCAATCTACATGCTTACAATGAACTTTCAGTACACAGTCACAGCTCATAGATTAGTTTCTTCCTCCATTTTGATACACCAAATTCTGTGACCATCGTATTCTGTGACTCTAGGCGCTGTTCTCACTGTTTGGCTTGAACTTGCTGCCAAGACAAGCAAACAGCGTACATACGGTGATGTGATTGACAGCACACATTGGGCACTAAGCTGTTTGCATTTAAGGAACATTAGATTTTTCTGTAAGTTCATTCCAGCGCATTCACGTGAGGGTTATGTATGCTCTGGGAGTGAGTTCAAGCCAAACAGTGAGAACAGCACCTACTAGGGTCACAGAATAAGATGGTCACAGAATTTGGTGTAACACGTGCAAAATAAGGACAGTTTATTAGGTACAAATCAAACAAAGGCACGCTGGGCTTCGGGCTGGTGCACAGCACTGGAAAGGCGATGGGAGCCCTCAAAGATAGCTTGTCAGAGGAGAAGCGCTGGTAAACGCTACAACCCCCGGGGGTTGTCCTCTGGGGGGGGGGGGGGGGGGGGGGGTTGTAACCCTTACCAGCGCTCCTCCTCTGACTAGGGACGTGATCTTTGGGCAGAGTACAGGTAAGCCCTGAGAACATATAACACTTCACGCAAGGGGTGCCACAGCAATGATTGCAAATAGAAATTATCTACAGCTGAGAAGGGAGAAAACCTCCAAAATGAAAGATAATTAAATCAGACCTGGCCCATGACATTTCATAAGTGTAAGTAAATAGCTGCCTACTTGTTTTCTCTAGCTTGTAAAGTATGCATTTGTGTTACTTGTAACTGCTTGTACTGTATCAGGTTAACTCTGTTCCCATATCGCGTCTGACACATTGAAAACAGGACACATGCTGCCTTGTTTACGGATTTAAATGAGTTTGGCGTTTAACTGCACTGCTTACAGGGGTGAGGTGTCTGAACACTGTTGAGAATCAGATACTGTTTACTGTGGTGTTAGCAAGTTTACTATGAAGCGGATTTCAGGCATCTGCTGCGATTGGATCCTATACCAATGTAGGCGACCTGAGGGCTTGATAAATTGGGCATTTCGCGCTGAACGCTGTCGACCAAGCGCAACAGGATGTCAATCCAATCAGTGCAGAGGCGCTAAGGAGGGGTTTGGGAACAAATGAATTGCTGAACGATTCATATGGGAGTCAGAGATAATTAGGTAAAAATAAATGCATATTAGAAGACCATGAAAGCGTTTACCTTGCATGCATATTAGCCTGATGTGCGAGACCCATAAAACTGAAATATATAATTTATGTATAAAAGGGGCTCTTTAAGTAACAAAGTAAAATATGGAACAAAGCCATAAGTGCTTTAAGTCTGCATTAAATACTTAACATGCATTGCTAGCAAACATTTGTTAAAGAATCTGATAATCTGCTCTGAAACAATAACTCTTCTGAGGTCAGTTTGACAGTGAAACCTGCTTAGCCACACTTTTACCATTAGTTTTAAAGTAATATTTATATAAAAAAAAATATATATATATTTTGAAAGTGTGAGGATACCAAAATAAACACTCAACAGGAACTTTTGGTTTACAGACTTTACATTTATTTTAAAAACTTGATTCTGCAGCATCAGTTAAGCTGAAGTTAGAATTTCCATCTGCAGCATCCAGGCTGAAGTTACCAAAAAGGGTGGAGTCGAATTCTGCAGCAGAATCTAAGCTGAAGTTGCCTTGCAGAGTGGAGTTGAATTCTGCAAAAGCATCAAGACTGAAGTTACCATACAGGGTGAAGTTGGATTCTGCAGCAGCATCTAGGCTGAAGTTTCCAGGCAGAGTGACGTTGGATTCTGCAGCAGTGTCTAGGCTGAAGTTACCTTGCAAGGTGGAGTTGGATTCTGCTGAACCATCCAAGCTGAAATTTCCAGGCAAGGTGGAGTTGGATTCTGCAGCAGTGTCTAGGCTGAAGTTGCCTTGCAGAGTGGAGTTGGACTCTGCAGCAGCGTCTAGGCTGAAGTTACCTTGCAAAGTAGAGTTGGATTCTGGAACAGCATCTAGGCTGAAGTTACCTTGCAGGGTGGAGTTGGATTCTGCAGCAGCATCTAGGCTGAAGTTACCTTGCAAAGTGGAGTTGGATTCTGGAACAGCATCTAGAGTGAAGTTGCCACTAAGGGTGGAGTTGGATTCTGCAGCAGCATCTAGACTGAAGTTTAGATGCAGAGGGACCTTGGCTTCTTCAGCAGCATCTAGGCTGAAGTTACCTTGCAATGTGGAGTTGGATTCTGCAGCAGCATCTAGGCTGAAGTTACCTTGCAGAGTGGAGTTGGATTCTGCAGCAGCATCTAGGCTGAAGTTACCTTGCAAAGTGGAGTTGGATTCTGGAACAGCATCTAGGCTAAAGTTTCCTTGCAGGGTGGAGTTGAATTCTGCAGCAGCATCTAGGCTAAAGTTACCTTGCAGGGTGGAGTTGGATTCTGCAGCAGCGTCTAGGCTGAAGTTTCCAGGCAGAGTGATGTTGGATTCTGCAGCAGCATCTAGGCTGATGTTTAGATGCAGAGGGACCTTGGCTTCTTCAGCAGCATCTAGGCTGAAGTTACCTTGCAATGTGGAGTTGGATTCTGCAGCAGCATCTAGGCTGAAGTTACCTTGCAGAGTGGAGTTGGATTCTGCAGCAGCATCTAGGCTGAAGTTACCTTGCAAAGTGGAGTTGGATTCTGGAACAGCATCTAGGCTAAAGTTTCCTTGCAGGGTGGAGTTGAATTCTGCAGCAGCATCTAGGCTAAAGTTACCTTGCAGGGTGGAGTTGGATTCTGCAGCAGCGTCTAGGCTGAAGTTACCTTGCAATGTGGAGTTGGATTCTGCAGAACCATCCAAGCTGAAGTTTCCAGGCAAAGTGAAGTTGGATTCTGCAGCAGCGTTTAGGCTGAAGTTACCTTGCAGGGTGGAGTTTGATTCTGTAGCAGCGTCTAGGCTGAAGTTACCCTGCAGAGTGGAGTTGGATTCTGCAGAACCATCCAAGCTGAAGTTTCCAGGAAAAGTGAAGTTGGATTCTGCAGCAGCGTCTAGGCTGAAGTTACCTTGCAGGGTGGAGTTGGAGTCTGTAGCAGCGTCTAGGCTGAAGTTACCTTGCAGGGTGGAGTTGGATTCTGTAGCAGCGTCTAGGCTGAAGTTACCTTGCAGGGTGGAGTTGGATTCTGTAGCAGCGTCTAGGCTGAAGTTACCTTGCAGGGTGGAGTTGGATTCTGTAGCAGCGTCTAGGCTGAAGTTACCTTGCAGGGTAGAGTTGGATTCTGTAGCAGTGTCTAGACTGTAGTTGCTTTGCAGAGTGGAGTTGGATTCTGCAGCAGCATCTAGGCTGATGTTTAGAGGTGGAGGGGCCTTGGATTCTTCAGCAGCATCTAGGCTGAAGTTACCTTGCAATGTGGAGTTGGATTCTGCAGAACCATCCAAGCTGAAGTTTCCAGGCAAAGTGAAGTTGGATTCTGCAGCAGCGTCTAGGCTGAAGTTACCTTGCAATGTGGAGTTGGATTCTGCAGAACCATCCAAGCTGAAGTTTCCAGGCAAAGTGAAGTTGGATTCTGCAGCAGCATCTAGGCTGAAGTTACCTTGCAATGTGGAGTTGGATTCTGCAGAACCATCCAAGCTGAAGTTTCCAGGCAAAGTGAAGTTGGATTCTGCAGCAGCGTCTAGGCTGAAGTTACCTTGCAGGGTGGAGTTTGATTCTGTAGCAGCGTCTAGGCTGAAGTTACCTTGCAGA
Organism: Danio kyathit; assembly: GCA_903798195.1. NCBI lineage: Eukaryota > Metazoa > Chordata > Actinopteri > Cypriniformes > Danionidae > Danio > Danio kyathit. Next base: position 54,076,860 of record LR812539.1, read on the forward strand.
GTGGAGTTGGATTCTGCAGAACCATCCAAGCTGAAGTTTCCAGGAAAAGTGAAGTTGGATTCTGCAGCAGCGTCTAGGCTGAAGTTACCTTGCAGGGTGGAGTTAGATTCTGTAGCAGCGTCTAGGCTGAAGTTACCTTGCAGGGTGGAGTTGGATTCTGTAGCAGCGTCTAGGCTGAAGTTACCTTGCAGGGTGGAGTTGGATTCTGTAGCAGCGTCTAGGCTGAAGTTACCTTGCAGGGTGGAGTTGGATTCTGTAGCAGCGTCTAGGCTGAAGTTACCTTGCAGAGTGGAGTTGGATTCTGCAGAACCATCCAAGCTTAAGTTTCCAGGCAAGGTGAAGTTTGATTCTGTAGCAGCGTCTAGGCTGAAGTTACCTTGCAGGGTGGAGTTGGATTCTGTAGCAGCATCTAGGCTGAAGTTACCTTGCAGGGTAGAGTTGGATTCTGTAGCAGCGTCTAGGCTGAAGTTACCTTGCAGGGTGGAGTTGGATTCTGCAGCAGCATCTAGACTGAAGTTTAGATGCAGAGGGACCTTGGCTTCTTCAGCAGCATCTAGGCTGGAGTTTCCTTGCAGAGTGGAGTTGGATTCTGCAGCAGCATCTAGGCTGAAGTTACCTTGCAGAGTGGAGTTGGATTCTGCAGAACCATCCAAGCTTAAGTTTCCAGGCAAGGTGGAGTTGGATTCTGCAGCAGCATCTAGGCTGAAGTTACCTTGCAGGGTGGAGTTGGATTCGGCAGCAGCATCTAGGCTGAAGTTACCTTGCAGGGTGGAGTTAAACTCTGCAGCAGCATCTAGGCTGAAGTTTCCAGGCAGAGTGACGTTGGATTCTGCAGCAGCATCTAGGCTGAAGTTACCTTGTAGGGTGGAGTTGGATTCTGCAGCAGCATCTAGGCTGAAGTTACCTTGCAGGGTGGAGTTGGATTCTGTAGCAGCGTCTAGGCTGAAGTTACCTTGCAGGGTGGAGTTGGATTCTGTAGCAGCGTCTAGGCTTAAGTTACCTTGCAGGGTGGAGTTGGATTCTGCAGCAGTGTCTAGGCTGAAGTTACCTTGCAGAGTGGAGTTGGATTCTGCAGAACCATCCAAGCTGAAGTTTCCAGGCAAGGTGGAGTTGGATTCTGCAGCAGTGTCTAGGCTGAAGTTACCTTGCAGGGTGGAGTTGGATTCTGTAGCAGCGTCTAGGCTGAAGTTACCTTGCAGGGTAGAGTTGGATTCTGGAACAGAATCTAGAGTAAAGTTGCCACTAAAGGTAGAGTTGGATTCTGCATCAAGGCTGAAGTTACCATGCAGAGTAGAGTTGGACTCTGCAGCATCATCATCTAGGCTGAAGTTTCCAGGCAAGGTAAAGTTTGCATCCAGGCTTATCACATTTGTTTCTTTTGAGAGGTCATCATTTTGAAGCTCACCACCTAACAAACCTACAGAGACAGAGGAAAGAAAAAGAAAAAAAAAAAAAAAAAAAAAAAAGTTAATTTGCTATGGTGTTAGAAGGGGGACAATTTAGTCAACCTCAGACAGACATTCACTTTTTAAATGAATTAAGCAATGGTACAGGTTAAGCTTATCTGCATGCTGAAAACTAGGCCAGGGCTATTCAATTGGCGGCCCGTGGGCTGAATTTTTTGAGGTTTAAAAATACAACAAACGTCTTAATGTAGACAGAGTCAACATGGGTGTCTATGAGCACAAATACAGCATATGGGCTCTTATATGCTGTTGTGTCGTAACTTATATTGAAAGTCTTCTCTCCGGCCCCCCGTTTGGGATGCTTTTCATGAACTATAGTAATGTGGCTGGCTCACCTTCAAAAATGGAGTCAGGAACACCCTCCCATGAGAGCACATCAGCAACTTCAAGAGATCTTGCACTGTTAGCAGCTGTGGAGAAGACTCAAGTCAAAAAATCAATTCATATTTTGCTGAAACTTAAAGCAGCATTTACGCTTGATAAATTCAGCAGTCACCAAACACAACTAAAACTACATAGGAATTTGTGCTAAATTAAGTTCCAGCTAATAATATACCTGGGTTCTTGAACAAAACACTGCAATCTCAATGGATTTAAACATCTCTTTTGATGCAAGTATCAAGAAGTCAACCGAACCACTAAACAAACGAATACGCTTAAATATTTAAAAAAAAAAAAAAAAAAAAAAAAAAAAAAACACTGATCTTCCAACTAAAAAGTCATACAGTTAAGCTTTGAGCAATTAAAGACTCATAAATCCAACCCTTTTTGGAAGGACTGATTTTAGTTCAACCAAAAATAAGTGAAGTGTTAAATCTGTAGCCATAAACTTAATAGCATTTGTCTTACTCTGGAAGTCAAATGTTACACATTTTCAGCTCCCTTCAAAATGGTGTACAAGAAACTAGAGTTACGAACCACTAGCAAGAATGTACATTTTAATGTCTAGGTAAACCATCCGTCAAGTCCACTAGTGCTCAGTAAAACAGAATCAAGCCATCTTAAGTCAACTAAAAGTTAAAGCAACAATTAAACAAGTGCGATTAATAAATATTAATGCAGCACTAATCAATCAAGTCTATAGGCAATTCTAATTTAACTCACCATTACACAGCCAGTGATGACACAATAGAGATAAAATAAAGAGTTCTACTGAATACCCCATGCTACCCATGACTGTGTCAAAAGTAGCAACACTCTCTATTCATACAAAAGCATAAGCCTCATAGCAAACTTTATAGCTCTGGCCTGATCATCTGCACCTGTCTGTGAGCTATTTGTTATTGGCAGCGGGTGCGCGCACTCAGGCTGTGTTCAAAATCACTCATTCATTAGTGCGCTTCTCGAGTTTATCACTTCCTGAGGTGGGTTAATCGCTGATCAGTAAGGACGGAAACAAATTCGGACGCAACAGAAAAAAAAAACTATCTAATGATATTTTGCAATAATAAAGAGAAGCAATGATCATTTAACTATGATGTGATTACAACCTAATGTTGTGTAGTAACCCACTAATTTTGGTCTTGTTGAATAAATTCTTTTCTGGATCTCTGAAAAGTAAGATTTCTGCTGCTCCTCTATGGAGATAACTCCATACTCCTCTAGCATGAATGATATGGTCACTGACATCTTAAAACATTTATAGAGGACATTAATCAGCACATTAACATGTCTTATCGAATAGAGAGGGGAAAGGGATGGAAAATACGTGCTTTACATTTACTTCATGTGGGTTTGAGTGGAATGAAATAAAGGTTATCTGAACAAATGGCAAATCTGCCATCTGGTGGTCAAGATCCTCAACTACAACTAGCCTTTAAAGGGATAGTTTACACAAAAAGTATCATTCACTCACAGTAAATGACAGACTCACACTCGTTTACTCACACTTATTCATTAATTAATTTTCTTTTTGGCTTAGTCCCTTCATTAATCTGGGGTCGCCACAGCGGAATGAACCGCCAACTTATCCAGCATATGTTTTACGCAGAGGAAGCCCTTCTAGCCGCAACCCAACACTGGGAAACATCCATACACACTCACTCACTAACATACACTACGGACAATTTAGCTTATTCAATTCACCTGTACCACGTGTTTGGACTTGTGGGGGAAACCGGAGCCCCTGGAGGAAACCCACGACAACACCGGGAGAACATGCAAACTCCACACAGAAATGCCAACTGACCCAGCTGAGGCTTGAACCAGCTTTCAACCTTCTTGCTGTGAGGCGATCGTGCTACCCACTGCACCACTGTGACGCCCCAAATTATTTAAATAGTCCTTAAAAAATAACAACGTGTCTATATTTTTAAAGTGATACCAAATCTGAAAACGCTGATCTGCTCCCATCACAAACTTGAAAAAGATGATATTCTGAATATTCTGATATTCTGACGTCCATACTCAGTTAAAATAGTTGGGTTAAAAAATACCCCAACATATAACCCAACTATAGGTTATTATAGCACCTTCCCAACTATGGGTTATTTTAACCCAATGCATTGGATTATAAAATGTAACCCAATGCATTGAGTTATTTTGATTAAATGTTTTTTCCATTCTGGTATTACTATTGCTACTATTACTAGTACTACTACTAATTTTATAAATATGGCTGTGTAAATAAATAATACAGTAGAAACCAGAAGTTTACATACACTGTATAAAAAGGCACATAACCATTTAAATAAAGTCAGATGTTAATGTGACTAAACTTTCTCTCTTTTAGGTAAGTTAGGATTATCACATTTGTTTCTGTTCTGCTTAATAGCAGAATAATGAGAGAGATTTTTTGAGAAATTGTTATAACTTTTCTTGAAAGTCAAGTTTACATACAATAAGATTATTCTGCCTCAAAAGCTCAGATGATGGTGTCAAGGTTTTGGAAGTTTCTGATTGGCTAATTGACAACATTTGACTTAATTGGAGGCACAACTGTAGAATAGTATTTAAGGAAAACCTCAAACACACTGCTAATGTGTGACAACATGGGAAAATCAACAAGCCAGAATCAACAAAAAAGCCAGATTACAATTTGCTAAATTACACTGGGGAAAAGACTAATGTTTGGAGACATGTCCTGTGGTCTGATGGAGCAAAGATTGAACTGTTTGGCCATAATGACCAGTGTTACATTTGGAGGACAAAGGGGAAAGCTTACAAGCCTAGGAACACCATTCCAACTGTGAAGTATGGGGGCGGCAGCATCATGTTGTGGGGCTGTTTTGCTGCAGGAGGGACTGGTCCACTTCACAACATAGATTGCATCATGAAGAAAGAACATTATGTAGAAATACTGAAGCAACATCTCAAGACATCAGCCAGGAAATTAAAACTTGGCCACAAATGGGTCTTCCAAACAGATCATGACCCTAAGCATACTGCCAAATTAGTTAAAATGTGCTTAAAGGACAACAGAGTGAATGTTTTGGAGTGGCCATCACAAAGCCCTGAACTCAATCCTATAGAAAATTTGTGGGCAGAGTTGAAAAAGCTTGAATGAGCAAGACAGCCAACAAATCTGACTCAGTTACACCAATTCTGTCAGGAGGAATGGGCCAAAATTCCTGCAAACTATTGTGAGAAGCTTGTGGAAGGAAACCCAAAACATTTGACCAAAGTTATACAGTTTAAAAGCAAAGCTGAAAAAATACCAAGGAAATGTGTGTAAACTTTAGACTGTCTAGAAATTAATAAAAAATTCTCAAAAAAAAATTTTCTCTAATTATTCTGGCATTTAGCAAATGTAAATGATTTAGGTAATCCTAACAGACCTAAAATAGTAAACGTTTAGTATGATTTACCATCAGACATTTTTAAAAAATGGTTATGGTCCTTTTTTTAGAGTGCATGTAAACTTATGGTTTCAACTGTATACAGTTTTCAAAAATATTGAAAATGCTTTATTTCCACTACATTTTAAGTTCCAGACAGTGTTATTATCCATTTAGTGAAGTTTTACAAACTAATTTCGAGAGGAGCACGTGATATGATTGACCGCTGCTGGTCTCTCATCTACAATCATTAGATAGCCAATCAGATTAATCCAAACTCATTATAAGTAGCCTAGAAAAAATGACTCCCTTATCTTTGTTTTCCGAAGAAACCCCCCATCCACCCCTTCTCCCCCTTTCTTCCTTTACCACGGGGAGATCTCGAGAACTACCTGATCTCGTACTCCCCTTACATGCTCTATCGACCAGGTGGGAGCCCTGGGCTCAATTATCTCCGAGCTCAGGGTTCTCTGCCGGGACAGCATGCCAAGCCTGCTAACATTTGTCAAACAATATCTAAGTGTGAACTCTTGAAATATAGATCAGCTACAAAGCGCACATTTGTATCATCAATAATTAAGAGTGCGGGTGAAACAGATAGTAAAAACACGACATGGAGAGGTAATTTGATAAAAATAAACCAAAATAAACTTAAGCTTAAGCTTAAATAAATGTTATAATGCGAAAACATTGCGCACATATATTAATACAGCTGTTGAAACTTGAGCACTTGAAACGACACCTCTGGAGCTGTAGTTAGAAGCATAGTTCCTGGCTGTGTTCTATTCCCACTTATCCCCCCTATGCCCTATTCATTTAGAACATTCTAACATTCAAAGTTGGAATTATTAAAAATAAAAAAGCATTAAGTTAATCTCTCTTAGATGTAATTTGCTTTAAAAGTATTTTTACAGTTCAGTTTTAGTGATCTTCATGTTTACAATTGTGCTCCCTTCACAGTGCACTTTAAAAACATTGATATCATTTTGAACACAGCCTCATGGCAAAAGCTATAGGTATATTTAAAAGCGGAAATTATGTTACGTCCCCAAAGCTTGTGAAAATAAAAAACATAGCATACGTTAATTCTTTTATTTTATAGTGGGTTATTTATTAAGTTTCTCTGCTGTATATGACATGGGTCTGTTGGGTAGAACTTTCTGCTGTGGTTTGCATGTGTCAAATTGTATTTTTTTAAAAATAAATAAACAATATCCTAAATAATAATAATAATAATAATAATAATAATAATAATAATCATCATCATCATCATTAATAATATTATTATTAAAGTAAATATATTTATAATAAATCGCCTCATTATTTACTTATTTATATGATTTACATATGATATTAGAACAGTGTTAGCTTTTGTAAATGATTTATGTTTTAGAATAGAATAATGATCAACTTCTCAATGATATTAAAGCAAACATTGGCCCCATATATGTGCCATTTACATAGGCTATTCATTCATTCATTCATTCATTTTCTTGTCGGCTTAGTCCCTTTATTAATCCGGGGTACATGGGCTATATTTTATTTAATATGGAAAGCGAGTGCATGTTTTTACCAAAACTAATATTGGATTTTATTTGTAATGTGTGTTTGTGTAAAACAATATAATTTGCACAAAGAAATGATGGGGTTGTTCTCTAAAGAAGTTACTCCACCCCGTTTAGAGCATCATTATGGGCGTTTTACGTTATAACTAGGCCCACACGGAATCTGCGCGCACAGAATTCCGCAGATTTTTCACAGATTTTCCGCAGATTTACGCAGATTTTTAGCCCATCATTAATTCTGTTTATTTACTTAAAGTTAACTATTTACTGTTAATCTAATTGGATTTGCAATTTAAACATTGAATAAAAGTTAAAAAGATATTATTTTTTATTTCACATTTTAAGGTTTTAGTTATGATACTCCCAAAATGATTCCGCAGAAATCCGCAGATTTTTATCAAAATTCTCCGCAGAAATAGCAAAAAACGTCCACAGATTCCGTCTGGCCCTAGTTATAACTAACGTGGTTCAAGCGATGGATCTGCGACAGAGAAACTACGGGTTTTGGGAAACAGTCGTCGCTACATCGTTCTTTTGCCAAACGATGCATCGCACTATGATAGTTCAGCCGCGAGTTACGACGTTGTTTGGGAAACGCACCCCTGGTTGAGTTATTAAATAAATAACCCAATAAAGATTAAAAATAACCCAACAAAGCACCAAATATTTAACCCAACTGGTTAAAAAAACAATAAAGGTTAAAAAATAACCCATCAAAGTATCAAACATTTTTAACTCAACCATTGGGTTAAATAAATAACTCAACGTTTTTTAGAGTGTAGTATTTGTTTTCCTACTATGTAAGTTTTCCAGCTTTCTTTAAAATTTAATCTTATACATTCAGATGAAAGATAAACTCATAAAGGTTTGGATCAAACCGTGCGCGAGTAAACAAACTGTGAGTAAATTCGCATTTCTGGGGTGAACTATCCCTTTAAATCTAACAACCCCCCTAACACTGTAAATTATAAATCATACTATGACAAAGGCTTGACTGGGCTTATTAATATGAATGAAGTGATGTTGCGTGGTCTCTTCCCGCTGAAGGCTGAAGCTGTTAATATTCATGAAGTGATGCTCAAGTTGCCCGGTAACCCGCAATGGTACGGCCCCATCTCATGAATATTAATGAGCCCGTCTTCATCATAGTAGATCATTTCGCGGATATGAGCGCCTGCGTGTACATCTCATGACGGACACAATGGCGGGGAGCGAGCTCAAGTTTAATGATTGATATTGAGGATTGTATACGGCAGCTTTTTAAGTGAAGTTCACACAGAAGTTGTACGATTGTCACAAGCCGAGCAGGAGCTGAAAGTGGCGGATTCATCTCGCATGTGAGTCGACTGCAAAAACAAGCGCGCACGCAGACATGATGATGATATTACATTGTAATCACAGCTACATTGTTATCCAGAGAGTGTTGCTGACTGCATTTATTGCCTACTGATGCGTTATATGTGCACGAGGGGTTCACAGAAATGTGGGCACACATACTCTGTACACATAGACATCACATATGTGCTAACTGCAGGTTAACTTTGACTGTTAAAAGCTATTTATTTGTTTAAGTTATTAGTAGCTAATAAAGTTATGGTAAGTAATAACCTAGCATTTCTGAATTTGATTGTAATGCAATACTGTGCACATTTAAAGCTGCTTTGAAACAAAAATGATTGTGAAATGTGCAATACAGATGAACTTGAATTGAGTTGAATTGGTCCTGCCTTACAAACCCAGTCACAAGTGTCAATTTGTGTGAAATTGAGATTTATACATCTGAATAAATAAGCTTTCTGCTGATAAATACTTTATGTTAGGAAGATATTTAGGCTGAGATACGACTATTTGAATATCTGGATTCTGTGGGTTTATTTAAAAATAAGTCTAAATTCTGAGAAAATCACCTTTAAAGTGATCAGAATGAAGTTTTTGCAAATTAAAAATGTGTGTTTTTTTAATATGAAGAGTTACAAATGTAAATTTACAGTTACAGATGCAAAAGCCAAGTAAGTGGCGTCTAAATCTTTCTTCCAAACACAGGACATTTTTTTAAAATCCCTGTGTTCATATCAAGTTTTTTCATCTTAAACACAATGATAATAACCACGGTTTTGCTGTATAAGAGTTCATTTTAGAAGAAAACTTTAGACAGCATTTAGAGGCTTTTGCATCTAGGAAATTTACAAAATGTCATCATGGAGCATGGTCTTTAATTAATATTATAATGATTATTGTAATAAAGGAGAAAGAATTAACCCGTACAATGCATTATTGGCTACAGTCAAAAATACAACTGCAACAGAAAATACAACTATATGCAAATCTGAGGGTTTAAAAATGTAAATATTGAGAAAGTGAAATTTAAAGTTGTCTAAATGAAGTTAAGTAAAACCCTACGAAACCTGAATAAATAAACTTTCTATTTAGGTATACTTTGTTATTTTAGGAAGATATTTTGGCTGAGATATGACTATATGGAAATCTGAAATCAGGGGGTTAAAATAAATCTAAATACTGAGAAAAATCACCGTTAAAGTTGTCAGAATGAAGTTTTTACTAATCGAAAATTGAGTTTTTATATATGAAGAGTTCAGATGCAAATGTGCCATCTAAATTTTCTTGTAAATGTATAATTTTCTCAGCCTTTTGTTCATATTCAGTTTATTTCACCTTAAACACCATGAAAATAACTTTTTCTGCTATATAAGAGAAATAACTGAACCTACACACCTTTGAAAAATCCTCTTATTAGAAGCAAATTTCAGATGGCACTTTGCATCTCTTCATAGTAGGAAATGTACTAAATATCAGCATGAAACATGATCTTATATTCATATTCTAATGCATATTGGAATAAAGGAGAAAGAAATGACCCATACAATGCGTTTTTGGCTACAGCCATAAATGTAACTGCAACATAAGATAAAACTATATGAAAATCTGAGGGTTAAAAAAATGTAAATATTGAGAAAATTAAATTTAAAGTTGTGTAAATGAAGTTAAGTTGAGATAACGGCATTGAGAGGCTTTTGCATCTCAGGAAATTTACTAAATATCATCATGGAACATTATCTTATATTCATATTTCAATGATTTTTGTAATAAAGGAAAAATACATAATTTTGACCCAATGCAAATGCCAAAAATATAACCAAGAATATAGCCAAAACATGTGTAACATAAGACTGGTGATGTCAACCCAGGGTCACATATGTGGCTGAAATACAATTATATGAAAATCTGGAATCTGAGGGTTAAAAAATAATTTAATATTGAGAAAATCACCTTTAAAGTTGTTTAAATTAAGTTAAATGTCAGTTTTTGTGAAATCTATGGTGGCCGAGAGAGCTCAACATGCTGCAATTTAAGAAAACACATACAATTACAAAAAAACACCATCAAATTAAGAAAACATCTTTATCCGTTTAACAGCACGTGTGTTGCAAATCCTCACAATGCAAACAATTTACGAAAACACGCTGCGTTTTCTTAATTCATTAAGACTCCGATTTCCAGTCTAAACACATGCACTATAGGTGAATTGGGTAAACAAAATTATCTGTAGTGTGTGTGTGAATGAGTGTGTATGGATGTTTCCCAGTACTGGGTTGCAACTGTAAGGGCATCCGCTGCGTAAAACATATGCCGGAATAGTTGGTGGTTCATTCCCCTAATGATTCTAATAGGTCTGATGGGAGAGACTTAGCCGAAGGAAAATGAATATAGAAACATTTATAGGATGATTATAAATTATTATAAACAAAGTTATAATTCATTACAAGCATGAGCTTCACAAATCATTTTGACTCAAACGATGTATTTTCAATGGCCATAATAACCAGCATGGGACTGGTTGTGTGCTCCAGAGTCATTAATGAGCTCTTTTTTTTTGCAGGTCATCATGCCTTTAATTCGAGTGCTGAACAGATTGAGTGGATTAGTGAGCTGGAAACAGGGTTTGGAGAGTTTGGGAGCGCAGAGCCACAGATTCCAGCACACCGCCACTCATTCATCTTCATGCAACTATCAGCTGCTGCCTGACTGCTTGGGTGAGACACACACATTTTTATAGACACACACACACATGCCTTCAAGATGCATTTGTATTACAAATTATTATTATAGTTATTATAGACATAACAGCTGAAGTGAGAATTATTCGCCCTCCTGTGATTTATTTTATTTTTTCTTTCTTTCAGATATTTTCCAAGTTATGTTTAACAGATTCAGGAATTTTTCACAGTATTTCCTATAATATTTTTTCTTCTGGAAAAAGTCTTGTTTGTTTTATTTCGACTAGAATAAAAGCAGTTTTCAATTTTTTAAATCATTTTTAAAACCATGGTTAGTTTAGCAAAAGAATGGTTTATGTGGAGTTTTCATGGTTTAACTACAAACATGTGATTTGGGTGGTGTTATTTGTAGTAAAACTTTGGTTAATTTTCACAAGGGATAAAAAGCTGTTATTTTAGCCAATCACAATCTCACAAAGTTTTCTTCATGACCAAAGAAGCTCTACTACACTAATTGACAAAAGTCTTGTCGTCTATCCAAGTTTTAGGAAGAATAAATAATAACGTGACTTCTAGTTGATCATTTGGTATCAGAAGTGGCTTATATGAAAGGCAAAGGCCTCTAGATGACGCTTATTTGACCACAATAAAACATGATCATGCCTTGATTTTTAATGACTTCATTAGGAGAGTAAGGTCTGACTTACTGTCACTGAACAGAAATAATGTCCAGTATAGAATATAAAGTCATGCTGCAGTGGAAACAGAATGAATATTGTGTCTGACTCCATCATGAGCTTGGAGGACTGCATCCACACATCTCTGCAATGACTCAAATCACTTATTAATAAAGTCATCTGGAATGGCAAAGAAAGCGTTCCTGCAGGACTCCCAGATTTCATCAAGACTCTTTGGATTCGTCTTCAATGCAGACATGCTTAATAATGTTCATATCTGGTGACTGGGCTGGCCAATCCTGGAGCAGCTTGATCTTCTTTGCTTTTAGGAGCTTTGATGTGGAGGCTGAAGTATGAGAAGGAGCGCTATCCTGCTGAAGAATTTGTCCTCTCCTGTGGTTTGTAATGTAATGGGCAGCACAAATGTCTTGATCCCTCAGGCTGTTGATGTTGATCATCCACTCTGCAGATCTCTCGCACGCCCCCATACTGAATGTAACCCCAAACCATGATTTTTCCTTCACCAAACTTGACTGATTTCTGTGAGAATCATGGCTCCATGCGGGTTCCTGTAAGTCTTCTGCAGTATTTGTGATGATTGGGATGCAGTTCAACAGATGATTCATCTGCCACGTTTCCAAATGATCAACTAGAAGTCAAGTTATTATTTGTTGAGAACGACGACAAGACTTTTACAGGTAGTGTACACTACACAGCTGAATGGGACACGCTGTGACCATGCACAACCACAAATACGCACTGGAGCGTTTCCAGATCTGTTTTTGACTGTATCTGTAATTACACTTTCAAAGAAGCATGCTTTTGCTTTCTTTTGAGGGCACTTAGCTGTCTAGTACATATGAGGCTGAATATCTGAGTATAATAATTACTCTGTTTTTTTTAATCGGATTAACTAAATTGTCCGTAGTGTATGAGTGTGTGTGTGTGAATGAGTGTCTATGGGTGTTTCCCAGTACTGGGTTGCGGCTGGAATGGCATCCGCTGCGTAAAACATATGCTGGAATAGTTAGCGATTCATTCCGCTGTGGCGACCGCTGATGAATAAAGGGACTAAGCAGAGGGAAGTCAACGAATAGTAGTAAAAAACAGAATGGTTGTAAGCTGTTGTTTAATTGCTATATTTCTGCAGAGCTCAACTATGGTGGTCTTGTAATGCACTTTGACTATGTTTGGCTGCGAGACCACTGCAGATCCGCTTCATGCTACAACTCAAAAACCAATCAGCGTAATCTGGACACGGCCAGCATCGATCTGACCATCAGGCCGTCCAAGAGCAGAGTGGACGAACACAATCTCTTCCTGACATGTGAGTGCTGAACTCGAGCGCAAATTAATCTTGAAAATCTTTACTGGCAACAAATAAATGTATTTTTTTATGTCATTATATAACCTCATATCAGATCTGTGTGCATGTAAAACAATATTATTTGATCTATTCTGTCCTTTACACTTACATTTAGTCACTTAGCAGACGATTTTGTCCAATTGTGGAGGCATTCAGCGATTCAACAGGAAGAGACAATATGCACAACAAGTGATCATTATACAAAGGAATTGCTAGTGCTCAGAGAATTAGGTGCTAGAGTAACGCCCCATTCACATGATGCGTCAGCGTCAACGCTTCCCATTCACTTTAAATGGGTGACGTCAAGCATTGCCGAACTGAATTGTGGCGCCGCTTCAGTGGTGTTGCTCGCTGCAGAAGTTGGGACTTTCTCTACTTTTCTTTTTTTTTTTTTTATTTAAATATTTTTTATTTATTTTTTTAGGGTTTTTACCTTTAATGGATAGGACAGTTGAGAGTATTGACAGGAAAGCATGGAGAACAGAGAGAGTGGAAGGATCGGCATAGGACCGCGAGGCGGGAATTGAACTCGGGTCACCGTGAGCACCGGAGTGTATGTCGACGCACTAACCCCTACATCACTGGTGCCGACCTTTCTCCACTTTTCAAGCGCCAACAGAAGCGTCAGCCAATCAGATTGCTGTATGCAAATACACCAGCTCAGACAGTAGCAGATTGCTGACTAATTTCATTGGCTGACGCTGCTATGATGATCACGTCAACCCCAACTTCAGACACACCCTCTGTCAAGCGTTGACGCTGAAACCCCTTGTGAATCGGGCGTATGGAGGAGGAGTGTTTTTTTTATAGAGGAGTGTTTCTACAGGTGGTTTGTCAAGCCCACTTACTAGTGTGAAGCACACTTTATGAATGCAGTGTTTTGTTGAGAGAGAGATATGGAGTGATTGTAAGGAAGTATCTGGTGCAAACTGGGGCAAGTGTCAGAGAGATGAAAGAGTGTGTTTTCTACAGGTGGTTTGTCAAGCCCACTCACCCCTGTGAGGCGCACTCAGAATTGCACACTGTTTTGAGGTTTTCTTGTGAAGTGGTGTGGGGAGAGATAATGTGAATTAGGTGAACCTTTAGTTTTCTGAAGTTGTTACTTTTAGGTTTCACATTTTAACTAAAGCAGTTCAAACGATGAATCTGTGACAGAAAAACTATAATTTCTGAAACCATTTGTCACTAAATATCTTTTCCCAAATCATTGCATTATGACATGCTATACTATTCAGCTGCAAGATACATTGTTGTTCGTGAAATACAACCTTTATTGGTTGGTGCAAATTTATTCATTGCTTGTTCCTCATTTACTGTTAAACATCTTTGTTACAAATGTCACATTTACACAGCATGCTTGCCCAGCAGGCACAGGACGTCAACATGACGTCAGATTGACGATGTACCCCAACGTCGTAGGAAAGTTGCATTTAGTTTGGAAATAAAAATCAGGTGGACGTCAGAACACAACAACAGGTCAACGTCAATGTCCAATGTCCAACCTAAAATCAACCAAATATCAACATCTAATGATGTTACCGCTTGATGTTTCGTGGACGTTACCACTATGATGTCTATCAGACGTTGGATTTTGATCACTTTCCAACACAACCTAAAATCAACCAAATATCAACGTGTAATGATGTTACCGCTTGACGTTGTGTGGACGTTACCACTATGACGTCTATCAGACGTTGGATTTTGGTTGCCATACCAGACGAATAAATGTCAGTATTTGATGTCAATATGATGTTGGTTTAAGATGTTGGCTCGACGTTGGATTCAAAACAACCTAAAATCAACCAAATATCAACATCTAATGATGTTACCGCTTGACGTTGTGTGGACGTTACCACTATGACGTCTATCAGACGTTGGATTTTGGTTGCCATACCAGACGAATAAATGTCAGTATTTGATGTCAATATGATGTTGGTTTAAGATGTTGGCTCGACGTTGGATTCAAAACAACCTAAAATCAACCAAATATCAACATCTAATGATGTTACCGCTTGACGTTGTGTGGACGTTACCACTATGATGTAGGGATGGGCGATATGGCCTAAAATCCATATTGCGATATACATTGCAGCCTCTTGCGATAACGATATATATTGCGATATATAAATTATAATAGAACCATTTCAGAACAGGTTACATAGACCCTTAGGAAAGCCAAACTGCTATTTTTTTTAAGAAATAAAGAAACGTTGCATGTCATTTTGAGAACATTTATTGTGCAAAAGCAAAACTGTAATTAAACAACACAATGTTGCAGATAAATAAACTAAATGTAGTGCCTTTTAGAAAGAAAGACTTTTCTTTTAAGTCCTTGGTTCCTAAATGCCAAGTTGCAGAGAACAAAAAAACTGGTGTTTAGTTAAGGAACTTACACTGTACTGAAATTACTTCCAGTATTAAATTAGTCAAATAAAATTGTGTATTGCAGATACTTTAAATAAAAACATATTTCTAACCTGCAGCCTAAGGTAACACATTTGATTTTAAACATTTTGTTCTCCTAATGAAATTAAAACTGGTGTCTTGATCTGCTCTTTCTCTCTCTCTCTCTCTCTCTCTCTGTCTGCTGTGTTGGTGCTGCAGAGAGATTGAGACGCACCAGATAAAGTTTGCTTATAAAGTAATGCAAAAATGAATACAATTAATATCGAAAGCGAAAGCAGATTCTTGGACATGTCCGGGGAAAATGTATTGTAATGAGCTGGATCAGTCTATTTAGTCTTCGCGCTCTTCTGTATCCAGCGCGTCTCTGTGGGTCTGCGTGCAGAGCATGTGAGTCTGTGGCAGTGTTCTCAGTTTCTCGCGAACACAGAACCGGGCCGCCCCAATAATATATCGGCCGCCCAGGTAAAATCTGTGTGGGAAGCGCTGTGTGGGAATCTGTGTGACAAGCCACGACATGCCATGCATGAGTCTCGCAAGTTGTGCGACACGTCGCCATTCGGTGCCATGCGTTGCTTAGTGCTGTTGTTGAGAGCTCAGCATGTGCTACAGTCACAATAGATTTCCAACGTAATACACCATAAGTTAGTGTGAAGAGCATGTTGTTTTACAGTGGCCGACTGAATTAAGTTATCAATCGAGCTTATTATTTTTTGTCGTTTATTCAAGATGATGCGTTGCAGCCGGCTGCAGCTCGTTGCTCTTAATTTCGCGGGTAGATTGCGTCATCAAACATGCATTATCGCGATAGTGCAATAGAATTAGAATCTCTATCGTAGGCCAATTTTGTATCGTTTATATCGCATATCGTTTATATCGCCCATTACTACTATGATGTCTATCAGACGTTAGATTTTGGTTGCCGTACCTGATGAATAAATGTCAGTATTTGATGTCATTATGACGATGGTTTAAGATGTTGGCTCAATGCTGGATTTTGATCACTTTCCAACACAACCTAAAATCAACCAAATATCAACGTCTAATGATGTTACCGCTTGATGTTTCGTGGACGTTACCACTATGACGTCTATCAGACGTTGGATTTTGGTTGCCATACCAGACGAATAAATGTCAGTATTTGATGTCAATATGATGTTGGTTTAAGATGTTGGCTCGACGTTGGATTCAAAACAACCTAAAATCAACCAAATATCAACATCTAATGATGTTACAGCTTGACGTTGTGTGGACGATACCACTATGATGTCTATTAGACGTTGGATTTTGGTTGCCATACCTGACGAATAAATGTTAGTATTTGATGTCAATATGACGTTGGTTTGAGATGTTGGCTTGATGTGGATTTCGGACACTTACTAACACAAACTATAATCAACCAAATATCAACGTCATTTGACGTTTCTATTGGACATCAAAATAACGTTGTCCATATATACTGGCTAGACATAGAATTTTGGTCACCTAATGTCACGACCTAAATCTAACCTAATATTAACGTCTTTTTGCTTCATATTGTGATAGGAAGATCAAGCATCTTGGATGGTGTCTTCATGTTTCAGTGAAGCATTTCTCTCCTCAGAGCCTGTGGTCTGATTGTGCTAAGATAAGATATAACACTCCTCTTCCAGAACAAAGATGGATATCTGTAAAATATGTAAAGATAAGCCTCAGAGTGAAAGATAGACAGCAGGACTTTGACTCTTGCGTAACTCGCTGACAGACCGAGTGTAAGATTCACTTTGAAGATTATATTACATTATTACAGTCAGTTATATAGTAACAGTATTTCACATTTTCTCATGACTTTTATGTCTGTTACTTTGGCCCAGGGTTACGCCAGAGGATTGGTGAAATATTGACATTTTCATTTACTGTAAAAGTGTACGATTTTACTTACAAATGAGGATAAGTAAAAGCACTTCAGGTCTCTTTGTTATGCAAGGTCCTGGATGGGCACATAAGCCTGAAATAGTGGCTTCAGATAAAGGGGTGCTGAGCCAGTGGTTGTTTTGTAAGCAAAAAGGCTTTGAATTTGATGTGAGCGACAGCATAATTGAATGAATTAAGGTGTGACATGCTCTTTTTGGCTCTTTAAAGATGATAGATTATGTGCATTTAAGTTCATTTGCATTAAATGGCCCTCAGGCCCTGTTTACACTAATGCGTTTTCGTTTTAAAACGCATAAGTTTTGCTACGGTTACGCCATCCGTCCACAATACGCCGGAGTTTTTGAGCCTCAAAAATGGAGCGTTTTGGAAACGCTGGAGAGGTCGTTTTCATTCTAAAACGCTGCTGCTCGGTCTCTGTGTGGATGGGGGAAAACAGAGACATCTGAAAACGGAGGCGTGGCTGCTGAGATTCGCTACCTGATTGGGGCTTTTGGGTCATTGCGTATCCTTCCCTTATTCGTCAAGCCCCTATCACATGACTATAACGCTACCGGAAGACGGCAGACCAGCCTTCACTGTAAACAACAACATGGACACAGAAATGGGAGCGTTGTTTGCACTATTGTCCGTTTTAGGCGCCATTGTGCAGTTAAACTCTGCCTTTTTTACTACAGCAGCTGCATTTATTCGCAAGAGGCAAGCTATTGTTCGAGCACTCGCTAATCGCTCGCGTTCATCGTTCAACCAGCGTTTGTTGACTAACAATAACCAAATGCCGAGCGAGACGCATGCTTCCTGTTTATACTTGAACGCGCATGCCCAGAGTGCGCGAATGGCCACGTGATATACGTTTTTGGTGGAGTAGTGTGGACGGAGATATGTTTAGAAACGCTAGATGAAACGCTAGTGTGGACGCGAATCGTTTTTGATCTAAAACGGCGTTTCAAAACGAAAACGCATTAGTGTTAACAGGGCCTCAGATTAGGGCTGCACAATATTCACGGTATATACAGAAACATCTGAGATATTTAGTTTTTCTGTGATATATGAATGCATACAGTCAAAATGATTCACCCTCCTGTGAATTTTTTGTTCTTTTTAAAATATTTCTCAAGTGATATTTAGCAGGCAAAAGAAATGTTCACAAAAAGATGAAATTACAAGCACAGGTAAATACAATAGATCAAAGATAAAAGTGAAATAAAAAGTGCTTGGGGTGACACAGTGGCGCAGTAGGTAGTGCTGTCGCCTCACAGCAAGAAGGTCTCTGGTTCGAGCCTCGGCTGAGTCAGTTGGCATTTCTGTGTGGAGTTTGCATGTTCTTTCTGCGTTCTCGGGGGTTTTCTCCGGGTGCTCCAGTTTCCCCCACAAGTTTAAAGCACATAAAAACAGTTATTTTCACAGTTATTTTCTTAAAATCCATGTTAGCCATTTAGCAACAAAGCAACAGTCACTGGGCAGACAGAAGCCCTGCCCATGACGCGAATCCGCATCACTTATAAAGTGAATTTGACACGCGAATGAAGTGGATTTGACGTGCGAATGAAGCGGATTTTGACGCGCGAATGAATCGGATTTTGATGCACGAATGAATCGGATATTGACACGTGAATGAAGTGGATTTTGCCACGTGAATGAAGTGGGTTTGACGTGCGAATTAATCGGATTTTGATGCACAAATGAAGCGGATTTGTCTCAAAATATCAACACATCAACAATGCGCCTTAACACGCCTCCTTTATAGACCAGCATACCCATGAGTCCACAAAGTGGCACACATAGATTTGGTATTTAAACAACGTGTCGCAAAACGTGAAAATTAGGGTTGCGCTGGTCTGAAAATAGCAACAAATCACGCCAAACACATCTTGGCTCCATGCGGGTTCCAGTAGGTCTTCTGCAGTATTTGTGATGATTGGGATGCAGTTCAACAGATGATTCAGCAGAAAAATCCACCTTCTGCCACTTTTCCAAATGATCAACTAGAAGTCAAATTATTATTTGCTGCTCTTACAACTGGGGTCGACGACAAGGCTTTTGTCAGGTAGTGTAGAGTGAACATCTTCAGAAAAGTTTGAACTGGTCTCTGAACTTTATTAATCAACTATTCTTTTCTATGGTCAACTATCTTTTATAAAAATAAAAATCTACTTCCTGACCTTAAAAATAATAAAGCAACCAAGTCACTGAACATTAACCGAAATCAAAATATATAAAAGTGACAGGCAGAAAGCATGTGAAGTGGTTCAAAAGCAGAAATAATCTATCATCCATCAGTTTAAAGAAGTCAATAATAATTATCAATATCAATAATAATAATATTAAAAATAGTGTTTATCAACTGATATTGATGTGGCCACTGATATATTGTAAACCCCTAATCAACACTCTTAGTAAATAAATAGTTTCCTTGATAAACAATGATGAAATCTTGGGCATCCGCTGTGTAAAACATATGCTAGAGCAGTTTGTGGTTCATTCTGCTGTGGCGACCCCTGATAAGCCAAAGAAAAATGAATGATTGAATGTTATTTCCTAATGAAGTCATTTTCCCTGTTGCGCCTCTCTGCATCCTGGCTGCTTCTTTAAGAAATAAAAGGGAAATTAATTTTCACTGTTAGTAGTAGCTGAAGGCAGATTCACCCAGCTTTGAACTCTTGGAGTTTCTAGTTTATATGATCCTAAAGATCTGAGTGCTCTGTTAGGCTTGTATTCAGTGAGCATATCTGTAATGTATTGAGCTCCTAGGCCATTTAGTGATTTATAAACAAGTAATAATACTTTAAAATTTATTCTGAATGTAACTGGGAGCCAGTGTACAGACCTGAAAACAGGTGTGATGTACTCTGATGTTCTGGTCCTGGTCAGAATCCTGGCAGCAGCGTTCTGGATGAGCTGCAACTGTCTGACAGTAATCCACCCTGCTGGTCATAAAAACATGAACAGGTTTCTCACTGGCAAAGTGAGTTCTCACAAAGTCAGAACAGCAGTTTTGTATCTGTGGGTCTGCAGATCATGTGAGTCTGTGGCAGAGTGTAGATTATATAAATTTATATTCCCACAGTTGCTTAGCAATGTATTCAAAACAACATAAAGACCACATGACGTGAAGTAAATAAACCAGTAGAGATGAGATGTTGTTGACAGCGTCAGCGTGTGCTACAGCCACAATAGATTTCCAACGTAATATACCATAAGTTAGTGTGAAGCGCATGTTGTTTTGAATTAATTGAATTAATTTGAATTTAATTCACACAGCATGTGGCCATCGATCGGTCAAGTCATCGATCAAGCTTATTTAAAAATTAAATAAATAAAATAAATTGCACATGTCCCTACTGAAAAAAACATCTTAAACCATCCTAAGCTGGTTGGCTGGTTTTAGCTGGTCGACCAGCCTGGTTTTAGAGGGGTTTTGGACATTTCCAGGCTGGTTTCCAGCCATTTCCAGCCTGGTCTTAGCTGGTCAGGCTGGGAGTTGACCAGCTAAAACCAGCCAAAACCAGCTATGTCCAGTTTAAACCTGGTTTTGGCTGGTTTAAGCTGGTCATTTTCCAGCCTGACCAGCTAAGACCAGGCTGGAAATGGCTGGAAACCAGCCTGGAAATGGCCAAAACCCCTCTAAAACCAGGCTGGTCGACCAGCTAAAACCAGCCAACCAGCTTAGGCTGGTTTAAGCTGTTTTTTTCAGCAGGGGAATAAGATCATGCAGAATATGTATTAATAAACAGCCAATATATTAATAATATGCCAGTAATAAGCATCAAGCTAATAGTGAGGAACGTTTAAAATGTTATTGTTATTTTTCCATTTATTAAACTAGACTTATCTAAAACCTATACATGAAAAGTTAAGGATATGGATTTCACGCTTCCACCTGTAATTATATGAGATTATATTAAAATACTAATACGTCTGTAAAAATATCAGTTACTATCAATAAAACAGCTAGCATACTTCCAAAGTATTTCTAGAAAATAAAATATGTTCTCATGATCGTGGAATATAATTGTATGTGTTTAAATCTAAAAACAACTCAGCCCTGCTGATAAATCCAGCTTAAACCAGCATAAGCTGGTTGGCTAGTTTTAGCTGGTCAACCAGCCTGGTTTTAGAGGGGTTTTGGCCATTTCCAGGCTGGTTTCCAGCCATTTCCAGCCTGATCTTATAGCTGGTCAGGCTGAGAGTTGACCAGCCAAAACCAGCTATGTCCAGCTTAAACCAGGCTGGTCAAGCTGGTTTAAGCTGGTCATTTTCCTGCCTGACCATCTAAGACCAGCCAAAACGCCTCTAAATTCAGGCTGGTTGACCAGCTAAAACCAGCCAACCAGCTTAGACTGGTTTAAGCTGGATTTTTCAGCAGGGGTGTGACTAAATAAATTTTCCAGTTCGCACACATCTATTTTTTGTCGCAAATGTGAGCGATATGGTCGCACTGTCGAGCCCTGTCCCAGTGTGAGCGGGCCTTTACACATGACCTATGACAAATAATGCATTTTATCAATACTTCAGAAAGCACATTTGAATATCACCAGTAATGAATTCAACAAATTATATTTAAGTTCTTTGAACACGACTTTAAAAAGGTCAACATTTTTGAAAATTACACATTCAAAACATCATCATTATAACATTTTAATTTAAATATTAAGTACAGGCGTCACGGTGGCGCAGTGGGTAGCACGATTGCCTCACAGCAAGAAGGTCGCTGGTTTGAGTCTCGGCTGGGTCAGTTGGCGTTTCTGTGTGGAGTTTGCATGTTCTCCCTGCGTTCGCGTGGGTTTCCTCCGGGTGCTCCAGTTTCCCCCACAAGTCCATACACATGCGCTATAAGTGAATTGAGTAAGCTAAATTGTCCGTTTTGTATGGGTGTGGATGAATGTGTGTGGATGTTTCCCACTACTGGGTTTCAGCTGGAAGGGCATCTGCTGCTTGAAACATATGCTGGATAAGTTAAAGGAATAATAAAGGGACTAAGCCGAAAAGGAAATGAATGAACGAATGATATTAAGTACAGGAAGGACTTTCTATATATGCTGTGGGTGTGAACTACAAACATGCTTGATTTAAAATTGTTAGTATTTTAAAAAGTCCTTGAATTTGGTGTCCATGAAAGAGTGGGAACCCTGAATGAAGTTATTTTCTTGTTGTTTGTAATCCAGGGCCAGATGGTCACGTCACACGGTACAACCTAGCATGGCTAGCCCAGAACAGCTACGAGGGCCAGATGAGGAGTGCCATACAGCCTCGCATCCTCTGGAACGCACACATTTACTCCAGTGCTAAAGTTCCCGCTGCAAACTGGGACAAGTTCATGAGCTGCGACGAGGAGCTGAAGAACTTCCTGAACAACTTCCTGCTGTATGGGATTGCATTTGTTGAAGGTGTTCCCCCAACTCTCGAAGCTACAGAAACCGTGACCCAAAGAGTGAGCCTCATCAGGTCAGTCCTAGTGTTTATAATGAATCAATTACATCTCACTAACTATTTTTGATAGGAAATGTAAGGGCACAGTATGTAATTTTCACCACTAGGGGGCGAGTGTTCACCACAAACAAAGACGTAGTTTGATTACAGCATGACTGAGTGTGGAATCAAGTGAGTTGTGGTCTTTATCATTCTGCAGGACTCCTGCAGAAATTGTTGATGGCTGAGTAAAGTATTCAATACTTATTATCATGGTAATCTGAAGCAGAGTAAGACTGAAAAATGTGAGGAGACGTGGCAAGAAAGCAACAGAGCTTTGTTATTATGCCACAGTTTCAGTTCTTCAGCTTGTGATCCAAGGAGAAGAAGCAGTGCTGTTTTTTTTCTGACTAAATACATTTTAAGATTCTGTTATTGTGACGATGGCGGTGGTGACGACATGGAAGCAGATCAGATCCAAATGCAAGAAGTTTAATAGTTTTTAGCAAACAAATCCAAATCATCAGACAAAATCGTAGTCGGTAAACATGTAAGTTCAAAGTAACAAACAGAGAGTCCTCCAAGGCAGTCAAGGCAAAAACAGTACTCCAAAAATCAGTGGTCAACAAACAGGCTAAAGGTCATAACACAAGGCAGAACAAAACAGTGAGAAAACGCTTGGTAAGGCAGCAGATACTGGCAATACTTCGCACTGAGTGTTTGGTGTGGCCAAGTTAATATGGCCAGCAAACAGGAAGTAACCAACGAAGAACTGACAGTCAGAATTCAGGTGAGGGCTCCCTCTGCTGGCTGGATGAGTGGTTGTCAGTTCTGTTTGTTACAGATTCCCCTCCTCTAGGAACACCTCCTGGTGTACTTGTTCTAGGTCGACCTCTGGGTCGTGGTGCTGGACGATTTGGGTACCGCTGGTGAAAGTCCTGGGTGAGAGATGGGTCTAGTATATCCCTTGACGGAACCCAAGACCTCTCTTCTGGTCCATAGCCCTCCCAGTCCACCAAGTATTGCAACTGACCCCTTCTGCGGCGAGAGTCCAAAATCTCGTTGACCGCATATGCAGGTGCTCCATCAATTTCCAACGGCGGAGGGGGTTCCGGGTTCGATGTGCCGGGGTCAGGTGTTGGGTGGACCGGTTTCAGGAGGGAAACATGAAAGGAAGGGGAGATGCGATAATCAGCAGGAAGCTCTAAACGGTATGTTACATTGTTAATTTGTTTCAGAATTTTGAAGGGTCCTACATACCTTGGTGAGAGCTTCCTGCTAGGTAGTCGTAGTCTGAGGTCTCGGGTCGATAGCCAGACTCTCTGGCCAGGTTGATAGTTGGGGTGTGGACGTCGTCTTTGGTCTGCTTGAATCCTTTGGGTTCGTATGGCCCTTTGAAGTCTCACGTGGGCGCTGTTCCATACTCCTTCACTACGTTTGACCCAGTCGTCTACCGATGGCACCATGGAAGGTTCACCAGACCAGGGGAACATGGGTGGTTGGTAACCTAGGATGCATTGAAATGGAGTTAGTCCCGTGGATGAATGTGTGAGGGAGTTTTGGGCATATTCTGCCCAGGGGAGGAAGTTGCTCCATTTGTCTTGCTCTCTGCTGCAGTAGGTTCTGAGGTAGCGTCCAATTTCCTGGTTTAATCTTTCCACTTGGCCATTAGATTCAGGATGATAACCTGAAGTGAGGCTGACATTGATGTCTAGTTGTTTGCAAAATGCTTTCCATACTTTAGAAGTGAACTGGGGGCCTCTGTCAGATACTATGTCTTCTGGGATACCATACACTCTGAATACATGTTGGAATAATTCAAGGGCTGTTTCCATGGCTGTGGGTAGTCCTTTGAGTGGGATCAGTCTGCAGGCTTTAGAAAAGCGGTCTATGATAACAAGTATTGTGGTGTAGTTATTGGAGTTGGGTAGATCAGTGACAAAATCTACCGATAAGTGTGACCATGGGCGGTGAGGGATGGGGAGAGGTTGAAGTAACCCGGTCGGTAGCTCCCGTGGTGTTTTCGACTGGGCGCAGACTGCACAGGACTTAACGAAAGCAGTAATATCTTGGTTCATCTTAGGCCACCAGAATGCATTGCGTACCAAGATCGATGTGCGAGAGATGCCTGGATGTCCTGAACTTAGAGAGTTGTGTACCCACTGCATGATTCGTAGTCTGAGTGTTTGTGGGACATATTGGCGATTTGGGGGGCATTCCGGAGGAGGTGGGTCAACTTGTTGGCCTCTTTGTATTTCTTCCATGATATCCCAACTGATTTGGGCTATGACCACAGATGGTGGAAGAATTGATACTGGAGTCTGATCCAATTGTCCTTGGTCATATCTGCGAGAAAGTGCATCTGCCTTATGGTTCTTGGTGCCTGGGCGATAGGTTACACTGAAATTGAAACGGGTAAAAAATAAAGACCAGCGAGCCTGTCTAGGGTTTAGTCGTCGAGCACCTTTGATATATTCAAGGTTCTTGTGGTCTGTGATAATTTGGAATGGGTGGACAGCTCCTTCTAGCCAGTGGCGCCACTCTTCTAGTGCTGCTTTCATGGAAAGTAGTTCTTTGTTGCCTACGTCATAATTTCTTTCAGCAGCCGTCAGTTTGCGAGAAAAATAAGCACAGGGGTGGAGTTTACCTGGGGTACCATGACGTTGTGATAGGACTGCCCCGATGCCATAGTCTGAAGCATCCACTTCAACAATAAAGGGTAGTTCCGGGTTGGGGTGTTTCAGAATCGGTGCAGTGGTGAAGCTGGTCTTGAGTTTCTCAAACGATTTTACTGTCTCAGGATCCCATTTCAGTTTAGAGGGCTTACCCCTTAGTAGTGATGTGAGGGGGGCTGAAAGTAGGCTGTAGTTCCTGATAAATCTGCGATAAAAGTTGGCAAATCCCAGAAATCGTTGTAGTTCCTTCACAGTTTTGGGGAGGGGCCAACCAGTGACTGCCTGAACCTTGGAGTCATTCATTTCCACTCCGTGATGGCTGATAATATATCCTAGGAAGGAGGTTTTGGACATGTGAAATTCACACTTCTCCAATTTGGCGTAGAGTTGGTTTTGTTGTAGGCGTGCCAACACTGTCCTAACGTCTTTGATATGTTGTTCCAGGTTAGGGGAGTAGATCAAAATGTCATCTATATAAGCAATGACACATTTGTTTAGCAGGTCTCGGAATATTTCATTTATGAACGCCTGGAAGACTGCCGGGGAGTTAGCAAGGCCATAAGGCATAACTAGGTATTCATAGTGCCCCCTAGTGGTCAGGAATGCTGTTTTCCACTCATCCCCTTCCCGAATACGGATAAGGTTATAAGCACTTCTTAGGTCAAGTTTAGTATAGATACGGGCTTCGCGTAATTGTTCAAGGGCAGGAGGAACCAAGGGAAGAGGGTAGCGATACTTGACAGTGATGTTATTCAATCCTCGGTAGTCGATACATGGACGGAGGCCTCCATCCTTCTTCTCTATGAAGAAAAATCCTGCTGCTGCGGGGGAAGTAGAGGGTCGAATGTAACCAGAAGATAGGGCCTCCTCGATGTATGTTTCCATGGCTTGAGTTTCAGGACGAGACAGTGGGTAAATTTTACTTTTAGGTGGAGACATATTAGGTAGTAGTTCAATAGCACAATCCCAACATCGATGAGGTGGTAGTTGGGCTGCGTTAGATTTGTTGAATACCTCTGCAAATTCCATATAGGGCTGTGGTAACGTTACTTTTGAATGGACCTCTGGGCTTTCAATGCTGGTGGATAAGCATGGTAGAGACAAAATATTAGAAAAACAGCGTTGTTGACATTGAGTAGACCAGTGTGTAAGTTCACCTTGATTCCAGGAAATGGTTGGGTCATGGATGGTAAGCCACGGGTGACCCAAGATAACTTCATATTTACATGATGGGACCACATAGAATGTGATGGTTTCCTTATGGAAAAGTCCAATGCAAAGTGACACAGGTCGTGTGAGGGCTTTAATTCCTGAGCCGATGGTACCATTGTCAATGGTGGTGATATTAATGACTGGAACACAAGGGGATGTAGGGATTTTTAGCTTGTCCGTGAGTTCTTGGCTAATCACATTGACGGCTGATCCAGAATCTACTAATGCTGAAACATATTGAGAGGCATTATCATAACTTAACTCACAATTCAGAAGAAAACTGTGGTTAGAAAAGGTGGGCATTTCAACGGTACTCACACTGTATTTAGTTCGAGAAGATTTCTTGGCTTTGTGGGGACAAGAGGCAGTGTGATGATTCTCTTCTCCACAGTAGTAGCACAGGTTTTCACGTTGACGACGATCTCTTTCCTCAGTAGAGAGACGAGTGGCAGCAATTTGCATGGGTTCTGGAGTGTCCGGGCATGTCTGGGCTTGTTCCAGGTTGATTGTTCGTTGTTTATGAATGCGTGGGTTGCTGCGTAGCAAATTATCTATCTTGATGGCCAGGGTTACGAATTCACTGTATGTCAAATCCACTGCTTTGCAGGCTAGTTCAGTTTGAATTCTTGTATTTAATCCTTGTTTGAATGCTGCTTTGAGTGCAACGTCATTCCATCCGCTCTGAGCTGCTAGCGTTCTAAATTCAATAGCATAATCAGCTGCCGTGTGTGATCCTTGCTTTAAATTTAAGAGTTGTTCAGAAATATCCTGCCCCCCTTCAGGATAAGCAAACACTTCATGGAGTTGGGATATGAAATAATCAAAGGATGTTTGTACTTTATCATCGCTTTCCCAAACAGCTGATGCCCAATCTAGGGCTCGTCCAGTTAGCAGCGACATCAGCACTGCACACTTCTGAGTATCTAGTGCATAAGTGTCAGGTTGGCTAGTAAAGAATATCTTGCATTGGCGAACAAACCCACGACATTGCTCAGGCGAGCCATCAAATTTGTTAGGTAAAGCTAGTCTTACCGGAGAGCTTTGAGGAGCAGGAAGTGAGCGGATGTATTGAGTAAGATGATCGTTGATACTTGACAATTGCTTCAGTTGTTCCTGATATCCCTTGAGTATATCACTTTGATAAGCAAATGCAGCTTGCATCTGAGAAACTTCTGCTGGATCCATGTTAGGCGAAGTATTCTGTGACGATGGCGGTGGTGACGACATGGAAGCAGATCAGATCCAAATGCAAGAAGTTTAATAGTTTTTAGCAAACAAATCCAAATCATCAGACAAAATCGTAGTCGGTAAACATGTAAGTTCAAAGTAACAAACAGAGAGTCCTCCAAGGCAGTCAAGGCAAAAACAGTACTCCAAAAATCAGTGGTCAACAAACAGGCTAAAGGTCATAACACAAGGCAGAACAAAACAGTGAGAAAACGCTTGGTAAGGCAGCAGATACTGGCAATACTTCGCACTGAGTGTTTGGTGTGGCCAAGTTAATATGGCCAGCAAACAGGAAGTAACCAACGAAGAACTGACAGTCAGAATTCAGGTGAGGGCTCCCTCTGCTGGCTGGATGAGTGGTTGTCAGTTCTGTTTGTTACAGTTATAATGCTGCTCTGTGCAGTCGAATAAAACGCACAACATATTAAAGCCTCGCTGCTGTTTCCATTTTCTAGAAAACCAAAACGAAATTTAATTGTGTGTGATGTCATTAGCATGAACACTAGGGGTGTAATGGATCACTGTTGATCTGTGATCCGTACGAATCCCAACCCACGGTTCAGAACGCACGTGACCCGCGGATTAATAACTTTTTTGAACTTGTAGGTTAATCCAACATTATAACAATATCAGAGAGATCGCCTCCCGTGTCATTCAAATCACGTGTATGAAAGCATTTTGGCTTCCCTGTAAGATATAAAGATGACGGGAAAAGTTGTGGTGGGACCTTCCTAAATGCTTTCTTAGGCTATTAATTTAAGGTGTTTTCTGTCACTAGCCATGTTTCCATCCAAAAATGCGAATGAACTTTATGCGCAAAACTGGATTATCGCATAAAAGACGTGCGAATAAAGCTGCGTTTCCATCCAACGGGTCAAAGCGAACAAAATCGTCACTTCCTGATTAACTGGCGCCAAATATCAACAGTAAAAACGGAATTTGTTGCAATAGGAGAAACTTTATCTTTATATAATACATGACTTGCGCCTCAGAAGGCAATCCTGACATGCAGTGAACGCGCGGTGGCGTTTGAAGGTGTCAGACACGGAGCACAGACCCTCTTGATTCTGGATGTCATTAATAATATAATAACACAAATACTTAAACGGTAAGGCGTTTTTGAAGGACCAAAACAACATTTCGTATGTTTTACAGTGTGCTCAGCCTGCTGGTTTGTCCATTTACACAGATTTTTATCATCACATGATCTCGTATAACAAAATCACATGACCTTTTTTCATGCGCATATTGGAATTTGTGCGGTAAAAGTGTTTCCATCGCAGTTTAAGCGCATCTTCTCTTATCGAATAAAAAGTTTATCCTACTCAGTTATGCGCATATGTTTTTTATGCGCATTTTCAAAATTTATGCGCATCATGGCGTTTCCATCAACCGTTTTTTTATGCGCATCTCCAAAATGCGCATAAAAATAGGTGGATGGAAACATAGCTACTGTGTGTTTAGCCGGCATTAATGCATTCAGTGTAAAGCTGCACAATTAAACCTTAAATGATCGTGATCTCAATTCAAACCCGCGCAACATGAACGATAAATGATAATGATTTGCATATGTTTATTAATCCTTCAAAGCGCTGCATTCAAACCTGCATCGAGAGAGATTCAGTATTTACACTTTTTCAGTTCGTTACAAACAATTAAATGACACAGAAGTGCTGGGAGAACAGTTTACAGTTCAGATATGAACACTGATGTTTATGGTAAGATTAAAATCACCGTTTAATGAAACATGACGCTGGTGAATTTTTGACGCTGGTGAAAGTAATTACATTGTGTAACCAACAGATGGCGACAAACAACCATCAAAATGATGTCACTGAATAGGTTTTCAAAAATAATCCACCTATAATGAAACATGAAGATTTATGTGTGAATTGTTGAATCATTTACTGAAGATAAATATGATCTGTTGTACAAGATGTTAGATTTCTATATTTGGCATTATCAGCAACAGTAGCAAAGATCATATTTCATATTGAATATTTTTCTTTTTTCAGCTGGTTCTTTCTTGGTTTTTTTTTTTATTAAAATTACAGGTTCTTAGTTTGTTAAAAGCAATGCTTTTTGCTGTAATATTTTTGTATAAATGGAAAGCAAATGACATTTGTCTCCTCACTTTTTTGCTGATCCGAAAAATGGTCCGATCTGTGACTAAAAAACCGTAGTGTGATCCAAACTGCAGATTTGTGATCCGTTACACCACTACCAAACACTAGTTAAAACGAGTTATTTTCTGGATTTTAACATTCTTCCCAAGATTTGGGATAATGTAAGTCATAAATCAGCAAGTTGTTTGGAAATTAAAATGAAAAAATCTTACATATTTTGCTTTTAATGCACTGTAAGAAGTGAACTTCCAAAATCTACAGAGACCCGAACGAGACGTGATAGTGGGAAAAAATGGGTGGAAGAAAAAAAAAGTATTTTTAATTTTTTGCGTCCCTCGCAAAGATGTTTTGCGTTATCTTGCAAAACTGTTGTTTGACAAACACTTCCTGTTCACTTCATACATTTCAACCCTCCCATTTTTGCCGGGATTCTCCCGTTTTTTACCATTCTATCCTGCTTTCATTCCGTTTAAGTATTTTCCCATATTTCCCCATATTTTTAATCTTGAAAACTCATTGAAATGACTATAAACACGTCTGCATTCACTTTCTTTCCATTACATCTGTGTGTCTTCCTATGCAACCTTTGAATCAGTGAATGCATGTATACGCGCTGACTGATGGACGCGCTCCGTATGATAAACTGATCCCAGATCAGCTTCTGGGGGAAACCAGAGCACCCGGAGGAAACCCACGCCAACATGGGGAGAACATGCAAACTCCATACAGAAATGCCAACTGGCCCAGCCTGGACTCGATCCAGCGACCTTCTTGCTGTGAGGCGACAGTGCTAACCACTGAGCCACCGTGTCGCCCAGCGCAAAACATTTCAGAGTCAATTCAAGCAGTGATACTTTGTTTTCTTTCACTTTTGATACTCTTGATACTTTGTACTCCTCTGTTCTGCAAAGTAGATACAGAAAGAGGAATATGCTACATAATGTGTTCATCCAACACTGCATAGAGAGTGAGGAGAGACCGGTCTCCTCCTTATCAAAGAGCTGTGCTGGATGCAACAGACTAAAACGGACCATGAGGTGTCTTTTAACTATAATGTGTGTGGGCAGTACGTCAAATGAATGGGCACACACAAACAAAATTAATTGTTGTCAAAAATAATTGTTTCTTCAGTGCATGGCCATGCAGATGGGGACAAATTCTATATCGATTCAGTAATAGATCATAACCGGTTATTACGCACTGACGTCATTTATCTCCTATGCGCGATGTCGCAGTAGAATACTATGGCGAAGGAGGCGAGAGCGAGTAAAT
The DNA here is from genome assembly GCA_903798195.1 of Danio kyathit. Taxonomy (NCBI): domain Eukaryota; kingdom Metazoa; phylum Chordata; class Actinopteri; order Cypriniformes; family Danionidae; genus Danio; species Danio kyathit. The sequence continues at coordinate 54,107,961 of LR812539.1, forward strand.
AAAACGCTCCTACTACTTAATAGCAGATAATTATGCACAGTTCAACTTTTTGTGAGTTTGCTGAACAGTCGTTCATTGACACTGAAGAAGGTACAGCACACGAGCTGCTATTTCACTACTAGGGAGAAATGCTGTAAAACTCCATCTCTGCCTCTCTCTCTCTCACTTTGTCTATTATGGATTACCTGTGATAACAGCGTATTATGCGCATATAGACTGTAACCACGGCTGTTCTTCCCCGCGTCACTCATCGGTAAACATCACTTTAAAGGTGCAGTATGTAAGTTTGACACCCAGTGGTTGAACTAGGTATTGCACTCCTAGATCAAAATAAACGCACGCGTGGGATGCCAGATTGAGTACAGGAGCGAGTGATTTAAACCGTGTTCTAAATAAAATCAACGACACGCGATAGAGGGAATATTTTCCATATTAAAAGGAGTTTTAGTTCTAACCAACACCTCGAATTGAGATATTAGAAACGGTTTCATTTTCTCACAGCTCAACATGTGAAACCTATGACAGTGCACCTCAGGTAAGCCTTGTGTGTTTTATTCAGTGCTAAATGCTAACAATGTGAGTTTGAATGGATTCTAAACCTTACCGTTTCGTGAGTGAGTGCATATTCTGTGCTTCTGAATGGCTGTATTTACATTTCTGTCGTGTTTCGTCTGGTGCAAAGAGTCAAACTGCTGTTTGCGTGTTGTTAGGACACGAGATTACAAAGTAACCTGCTCACCTAATGTTTACGTTCGTAATGTTTATATCATTTGCTAAGTAATAACCTCATGTGGAACTGAATCTGTCTCATTTCGACGTCTGAAACTGTCCATTTCGGTCACGGGCGCATGCTTTCAGAGTCTTTCTGAATGAATGAATGAAATACGCTGTTTTCCAACAAGGCAACCCGGAGTGCTGAATTATAATTGGCTAAACTGGCATTCTTTGCAGGTTAACTTTACCTAAACAAAGACAGCGTTCCGGCACGGAAAAACCATTTTCAAAGCAGAATATCTGACTTCAGCATTGTTTTTCAGTTAAACAAGTAGGTTCACTTGGGATGTTTCTTAAATATCTGCAAACATATTATGGTATTTTTATGCTTTAGAACAGTCAAAAACTTACATACAGCACCTTTAATAGCAGATAATTATGCACAGTTCAACTTTTTGTGAGTTTGCTGGACAGTCGTTCATTGACATTGAAGAAGGTACAGCACACGAGCTGCTATTTCACTACTAGGGAGAAATGCTGTAAAACTCCATCTCTGCCTCTCTCTCTCTCACTTTGTCTATTATGGATTACCTGTGATAACCGCGTATTATGCGCATATAGACTGACCCGCGGCTATTTTTCCCGCGTCACTCATCGGTGAACATCACTTTAATTTCTAAAGCCAATCGCAGCCCTTTCTGTTGAGCGGGTGAAGACAATGACCAATCATAGCGGTGTAAGGCCTCGCTTGAAAGCGCTCAAAAAGCAAGCGGGATAATATTTACATCAGTTTATTTGCTATAAATGCTCATGCTGTTCTGTGCATGTATTGGAGTTTTGTTTGATGCATTAAAAAAAAAATGTTTTCTTTGAGCAGGTCAAATTAAAAGTACAGTTCATATATCTCACTGCTTCTATTAAAGCACAAAATTGTATTACAAATAATATATAAATATTAATATATTTATAGATTTGAATAAAAAAAATTGTGTTGTGAAGAAAAAATCTAATTATGTATGGAAAGCATCATCAATGCACCGTGATATCGAATTGAACCGAATCGATGGCATGATAATCGTAACCGAACCGAACCGTGAGACCAGTGTAGGTTCACACCCCTACACCCCAAACAGCAGTAGGGAAAGGTGTGCCAGTCACTGAATCCAGCATATGGGTTTTCAGCTGACCGCCACGTTCTGTCTTATATTATGCACTGTGTTTGTCATAAAGTTATCTGTGTGGATATTGTGGCTCCAGTGATGGGATTTTTTATTTGGCTTTTCGCTTGAGCATTTTTTGGATGCTAAAAACGGAAAAAAAAAAATCTAACCCGGTTTGAAATTTTTTATGATGGACAAAAGTTTTGGAGGCAGTGTGTTATGATTAATAATAATAATAATAATAATAATAATAATTCCTTACATTTATATAGCGCTTTCCTAGACACTCAAAGCGCTTTACACAATGAGGGAATTTCCTCATCCACCACCAGTGTGCAGCATCCACCTGGATGACGCGACGGCAGCAATATTGCGCCAGACTGCACACCACACACCAGCTGATTGGTGGAGAGGAGACAAAGTGATGGTTAGGAGGCCATAATGGACAGAAGCCAGTGGGCAAATTTGGCCAGGATGCCGCGGTTAAACCGCTACTCTTTTTCAAAGGACATCATGGGATTTTTAACAACCACAGAGAGTCAGGACCTCGGTTTAACATCTCATCCGAAAGACAGCGCTCACTGAGCAGTATAGAGTCCCCATCAGGGGCGTTGCTAGACATAAAGCTCTACTGGGGCACACCACTCCCCCCCCACTATATATATAGTTATATATTATACATGACAAATGATTAATAAATAAAAGTATTATTGTTATTGTACAATTATTATTCTAAATTACAGAAATTAATCCTAAAAGTAACTGGAAAACAACGTAAAGACACAACTGGAGTGATGCTAAGATCATTTAAGAAATCTTTTGCATGAATAATAATTTCATTTGAATGACATTCTACAGAATGACAGGTTTTTAGAATTATCTGTTGTCTTAGACATGGCTGAGAATTAGGTAAGTCTTTACCTCCCTGACTGCATCCCTCCTTTTTACTTCATAAAAAAATCTATCAGGAGGCATGCTTAGTAATCATATTATTTAAACTTTAGTTTTGTCGACTTACAAAACTCACTGCGTGCCGTCACCTCCACATAAAAGGCTCTTACGGCGGTTTCACAATGCATAAGCGGCGCGTGAGCAGCAAGTACTTTTTTCGGCGTGCATAACAACCGGGGCTCGCACCGGGAGAAGAGCAGCGCGTCCGGGTCCAGCAGGAGCGGTGTGAGGCGCGTGGGTGTGGTTTTCTGTGCACATGCAGAGATGCGTCAGTTTGCTTTCACCAGCGTTGGTTCGATTGCACACAGAGAATAACGTCTTTATTCCGGGATTACCACTCTTAATACATACACTAGCATATGAAGTAAATCATATCTCAACACGTTTACTGGGGCACTGGGGATTTTTACTGGGGCACGTGCCCCAGTAAATTGGGTCTAGCGACGCTCCTGGTCCCCATCAATATACTGAGGCGTTAGGACCCACACAGACCGCAGGTTGAGTAAAGGCCTCACTAACACTAGTTCTGGCAGCAACCTAGCTTTCCCATGTCGTCTCCCATCCAGGTACAAGGCCCTGCTTAGCTTTAGTGGGTGACCATGTGAGAGTTGGAGAGAGCTAGCTGCTGGTTGAATGAATACAGTTGAATACGGTTGAATTAATTTTTTTATGTTTTTTGCATTCAGTGTGCAATAATAACTTTACTCCCCACAAAGTAACTGGTTGCGTTACTTAGTTACTTTTTATGGTAAATAACATGCTACTTTACTTTTGAGTTACTTTTGTGTTACATTTTTACCTCTTTCAGGACTTATTTTTAAAATAGAGGAGCTCTGCAATTAACAACGCACTGTAAAACCTTCATTTACTTAAAGAAATAATAATAATAGTGTAGGATTATGTTAACTTATGAGAACTTCCTGAACCCAGTTATATATGCCATATACTGTATACAGATTAATGAAAGTTTAAAGCAGTGTGTTTGCGACTTTGCCACAGCCGTTATCTCCCTGCAGCCCAAAACCGGTTACTCACTGAGGCTACGCAGGGCTGAGCCTGGTCAGTACTTGGATGGGAGACCACATGTAAAAACTAGGTTGCTGTTTGAAGTGGTGTTAATGATGCCAGCAGGGGGCGCTCAACCTGTGGTCTGTGTGGGTCCTAATGCCCCAGTGAAGGGGACACTATACTGTCAGCGAGCACCTTCTTTCGGATGAGACATTAAACCAAGGTCCTGACTCTCTGTGATCATTCAAAATCCCATGACACTTCTTGTAAAGAGTAGGGGTGTAACCCTGGTGTCCTGGCTATATTTTCTCCATCGGCCCTACCTCATCATTTCTGTGTGGAGTTTGCATGTTCTCCCCATGTTGGCGTGGGTTTCCTCCGGGTGCTCCGGTTTCCCCCACAGTCCAAACACATGGGCTATAGGGGAATTGGGTAAACTAAATTGGGCGTAATGCATGAGTGTGTGTGTGAATGAGAGTTCATGGGTGTTTCCCAGTTCTGGGTTGCGGCTGGAAGGGCATCAGCTGTGTAAAACATATGCTGGATAAGTTGGCGGTTATTTTTCATTCCTACTTTGGTTGTCAATGGCTGCTTTGATTTCCTCAACATCCTTCAGAATATCTTGTTTTGTGTTCAGTAGAGTAAGGAAAGTCCTAAAAGTTTAGAGTGTGAGTGTGAGTACATTCTGAGAAAATTTCCATTTTGTTTTGTGAACTGTCTCCTTTAAGTATGTCAATTCTTTGTTTCCAGGGAGACCATCTACGGGCGGATGTGGAACTTCACTTCAGATTTTTCTCGCGGAGACACTGCCTACACAAAGCTGGCACTGGATCGCCACACGGATACATCATACTTTCAGGAGCCCTGCGGGTAAACAGGAAAATCAGAGTTAAGCTTCAATTAGAAACCCAAGACTAAACATCTGACTGTCAGCTCAAGTTTCCTTCGTCCATGCTTAGATGAGCGGCAGGAGTCAAATTCACATTCTCTCTGGTCTATTATAAGAGCTTAAGGGCCGGATTCACTAACTGCTTATACCAGTGCAAACCTTCTTTTAATGGTAAAAAATAACTTAGGATTTACTAAAGACATGGTAAAAACTTTGTGATGAACAGGTGTGCATACACTAATTTTTGCCTATATGCATTACAGTAATTAGTTCACTTTACTTTTAAAAGATGGAGTAAACATGTTGCTTTTACAGCGATTAGTTACTTTAGCTTAAAAAAGGTGAATAAAGCCGTAGTTTTTTTAAGTGATTAGTTGACTTTCCTGGGCGTCACGGAGGCACAGTGGGTAGCACGATCGAATTGCTGGTTCGAGCCTCGACTGGGTCAGTTGGCATTTCTGTGTGGAGTTTGCATGTTTTCCCTGTGTTCGCGTGGGGTGCTCCAGTTTCTACCACAAGTCCAAAGACATGCGCTATAGGGGACTTGGGTAAGCTAAATTGTCAGTAGTGTGTGTGTGTGTATGGATGATTTCCAGTGATGGGTTGCAGCTGGAAGGGCATCCGCTGTGTAAAACATATGCTGGATAAGTTGGCGGTTCATTTAACTGTGGCGACCCCAGATTAATAAGGGGACTAAGCTGAAAAGAAAATGAATGAATGAGATGACTTTCCTCAAAAAAAGAGAGTTCACCTGATGCGTTTAGTTCAATTAGTTGACTTTCCTTAAAATAAGTGAGTAAAACTGTTGCTTTTAAAATGATTAGATCAATTTACTTAAAGGTGCTGTATGTGAGTTTTTGACTCTTCTAAAGCACAAACATACCATAATATGCATACCTGTCAACACTGGGATGTGAAAATAAGGGATACTCACCCCCCCCCATCCCCCCCCCCCACTAAAATAAATATGTTCACCTGGAGCGGTTTCATTGTAAATATACTTCTGAAACGATCATCAATACGTTTTTATTATTATTTACAAAGGATATAATAATTAGAATACATTAGAAAAAGCTGCAAATAAATTAGCAAACAGTTCAGCTCATTAAAACTATTAGCTATTATAAAGAAACAGAATCAAGTTATCAAATCTCATCTTTTCTTCACTGTATAATTTAAACATTCTGATTAAAGAGCAGCGAATGAATCTCTCATTTAGATTTTTTTGGTTTGATTACATTAAATAACAGAGCTGCCACTTTAAAACTGCACAGATCTATAATGAAAGCATTTGATTGTTTTCCTAACTGTTTATGCTCATTTAAGACTAAATTTGTTGTGTTTAAAAGAAAACCCAACAAGATCGACATGTCTAGATGTCATTATTATTATTATTTTCATTCATTCATTTATTTTATTTTCGGCTTAGTCCCTTTATTAATCTGGGGTCGCCACAGCGGAATGAACCGCCATTATTATTATTATCATTATTATTATTATGAAGATGTGTATATGTCTGTTCAAACATGCACCCAAAACCCAGTGTCCACTTGAGCTCAGCATCAAATCACGTACGTATAGAATCCGCTTGGGAAACAGCGCCTATGATCACTATGGAGAGCATCAGCTGACAGTCATGCATCTTTATATGAACTGACTGTTTTGAGGATTGCATAGGGGCAATGGCGACTGTAATGAAAAGGAAATGAATCGCGCCGTTTTTATGTTTATTTCAAAGCGTTTCCATGCCTAAATAAAATGAAAGCACAGAACCGATTCACATTTAAGAGCAAGGGCGGCCCCTGGTGGTTCGGCGGTATGGGTTGCATATAGGGAGGATCAGCTCTTCTCAGAAAGATAAAAAATACGGGAAAATACTTTTACAGGATGACAGCGGGATAGAACTGTAAAATACGGGAGAATCCCGGGAAAAATGGGAAGGTTGACAGGTATGATAATATGTTTCCAGATATTTAAGAAACATGCTAAACATTCTTGTTTATCTTGTTTACGTGCTGGAACGTCTGTCTTTGTTTTGGTTCTTTAACACGACCAATGCCAGTTTAGCCAAATATATTTCAGCACCCTGTGTTGCCTTGGTGGAAAACAGTGTATTTCAGTCATGAAGGCTTTCAATGTGTGCGTCCGCGACTGAAATGTGACCTCCGGTGGATGGTAGCAGCCTCTGAAATGAGACGCAGATTCACCGTTCCATATGAGGTTGTTAATTAGCAAATTATATAAATATTACGAAAGTAAACATTAGATGAGCAGCTTACATTGTAACCCCGTGTCCTAAAAACACGCTACGTGATGAGATTTGCAATGATAAGTAGTTTGGCTGTTTGCACCAGACGAAACACAACAGAAATGTAAATATTGCACTCCAACAAAATGATAAGGTTTATAATCTAATTAATACATATTCAACCTCTTTAACAGTAATAAATGTAGATGCTGAATCACTGATATGTGTTCACAGTTTCACAGTTCTGATTTTATTTTCAGGATCTGAGGTGATCTGATGCTGCTTTCAGTATATGGCAATAAATGTCATGTAAAATGGAATTCAAGCACACATTATTAGCATGTAACCCTGAATGAAGCACATGAGGTGTACCTGAGGTTTGTCCTGTTGTTCACCTGTGAGAAATTGAAGCCGTTTCTAAAATATAAAAATCAGATGGTGGTCAGTACAAAAACTCCTTTTAATATGGAAAATATTCTTTCTATCGTGTGCCGCTGCTTTTAGTTAGTACACAGGTTAAATCAACTCTTAGGCTTGACAGTCAGGCACAATGCTGGTGGTGTCGTCAATCTGGCAACCTGCGCTTGCGTGTGTTTTAAACCAGGTGTGCAATACCTAGTTCAACCACTGGGTGTCAAACTTACATACTGCACCTTTAAAATAGTGAGTAAAGCCGATGCTGAGTGACTAGAAAAGTGAGTAAACCTTTTAAATATGATCAGTTCAATTCTCTTACGTTTCACATTTAACCAATAATGACTTTTAATTTTTTATTGAAAGTAATGTTTCGATGAAATTAAACGTGCTTTTTATTCATTCATTCTTTCGTTTTCTTTTCGGTTTAGTCCCTTTATTAATCTGGGGTCGCCACAACGGAATGAACCACCAACTTATCCAGCATATGTTTTATGCAGCGGATGCCCTGCCACCCATCTCTGGGAAACACCCATACACACTCATTCACACTCATACACTATGGACAATTTAGCTTACCCAATTCACCTGTACCGCATGTCTTTGGACTGTGGAGGAAACCGGAGCACCAGGAGGAAACCCACGCGAACTCTGGGAGAACATGCAAACTCCACACAGAAACGCCAACTGACCCAGCCACTGCGTCGCCACGTGCTTTTTAGTTGCCATTAATTAGATGAACTATGCATTGTGTGTTTGATTTGATTTAAACAAATCTTTGCTTTAACCAGACTTAATTTTTGTTTATTTTATTAGACTCATTTCCAGCCAAACTAAAAGAAATAAGACTTTAACAGATATATAACAGAAAATACTATGGAAAAATGTCCTTGCTCTGTTCATTATAATATTCTCCCTTTAGATATAGATTATATAATAGTCCCTTTATTAATCAGGGGTCGCCACAGTGGAATGAACCGCCAACTTATCCAGCACATGTTTTACGCAGCGGATGCCCTTCCAGCTGCAACCCATCACTAGGAATCCTTGCTCTGTTAAACACACATATGTGGAAATAATTTAACAGCTGAACATCTTGATGATGATTAATAAGATCTGGCTGTAATCTGTTTGTTTTATTGCTTAATTTTGCTGCTGAAGCATCCAGGTGTTTCACTGTCTGCGGCACGAGGGCACGGGCGGCAGGACTCTGCTGGTGGACGGTTTTCACGCTGCCGACGCCGTTTTACAGCAAACGCCGGAGTACTTCCAGCTGCTTTCTCACGTGCCGATTAAACACGACTATGTGGAAAACCTCAGCGATCATCGCAACCACATGATCGGCATCGGCCCCGTGCTCAACGTCTATCCCTGGAACAATGAGGTTTACATGATTCGGTGAGATGCGTTTTATTTGCACCATATCGTTTATAACAGGCACATTTTTGGTAACACTTTAAAATAATGTTACATTAGTTAATGTATTCACTTACATAAACAAACTATTAATACATTTATTACAGTATTTATTCATGTTTGTAAACGTTAATGTTATTTAATTTAAATAACGTTAGTTCATGTTGGTTCTTATTACTTCATGGCGCATTAACTAATGTTAACAAGCTCAACTTTGGATTTTAATCATGCATTATTGAATGTTGAACTATGATTAATAAATGCTTTACAAGACACTAAGCTAATGTTAATAACTACATTGACTAATGGTCTGTTATTCTAAAGTGTTACCTTTTTACACCTTGTAAAAAGCGGCATTTACAGGTCTCCTTTAATATATCAAATGATCAGAGAAAGTCTTGATGATATGACATAATGGATGAAGCTTATTCTGCATTTCCTAGTTCTGAAAGTGTGTTGTTCCCTTGTTTTTCAGGTATAATAACTACGACCGCTCCGTTATTAACACAGTCCCCCATGATGTGGTGCGCCGCTGGTATGTTGCTCACAGGAAACTCTCTGCTGAGCTCAGGAGAGCAGACAATGAACTCTGGGTCAAACTCAAGCCGGGGAAGGTATTAAGACTTCTTAGAGTAGTTTTATTAGAGTACTTAAAGGGACAGTTCACCCAGAAAATGACAGTTCACTCACTATTTTCTCACCCTCAAGTGGTTCCAAATCTTTATGTGCTTCATTCTTCTATTGGACACAAAAGAAGATATTTTGAAGAAAGCTGGAAATTTGTAGCTATTTATTCGCATAGTACACTACAGGGTTCCCATGCTTGTCGAAAGTAATCAATTAAAGGCCTGGAAAGTTCTTAAAAACCAAACATAGCTCCTTGAAAGTGCTTGAATTGTAAGTTTATGGTGTTATTTCAACAGTTGTACTGTGCTGCTTTCAGAAACTGAACAAAAAAAAAAAGAAGAAATTCTTAAATAAACAATCCAAAATTTAAATCTTGTACAAGAACTATGACAAATAGAGGATATTTTATCAATATTCAGACAGCGCATTTAAATCAGAATCAGAAAGAGCTTTATTGCCAGGTACAGTTGAAGTCAGAATTATTAGCCCCCCATTGAATTTTTTTTCTTCATTTTTTTCCCCCTGAATTTTCACAGTATGTCTGATAATATTTTTTCTTCTGGAGAAAGTCTTATTTGTTTTTTTTCGGCTGGAATAAAAGCAGTTTTAAATTTTTTAAAACCCATTTTAAGGACAATATTATTAGCCCCTTTAAGCTATAATTTTTTTCGATAGTCTATAGAACAAACCATCGTTATACAATAATATATAATAATAATTTATACAATATCGTTATATAATTGCCTAATTACCCTAACCTGCCTAGTTAACCTAATTAACCTAGTTAAGCCTTTAAATGTCACTTTAAGCTGTATAGAAGTGTCTTGAAAAATATCCAGTAAAATATTATTTACTGTCATCATGACAAAGATAAAATAAATCAGTTATTAGAGATGAGTTATTAAAACTGTTATGTTTAGAAATGTGTTGAAAAAATCTTCACTCCATTAAACAGAAATTGTAGAAAAAAATAAACAGGGGGCCTAATAATTTAGGGGGGCTAATAATTCTGACTTCAACTATAAGTTCACACATACAAGGAATTTGTTTTGGGGACAGAGCTTCTACAGTGCAACAGAATTACAGAGACAGGACAAAAAACAGATCATTCAATCATTCATTTTCTTTTCGGCTTAGTCCCTTTATTAGGGCGTACTCACACTATGCTATCCGAACCATGCCCAGGCCCGTTTCCTGGATCGTTTGAGAAGTGTGAGTGCTCTGAATCGGGCTCAGGCACAATTCACTTGGCCGGCCCTTGCCCGGTTGGAAGAGGTGTGCCAGAGCGCGGTTCACATGGGCTTTGGCGCGGTACGCTTGTGTGTGGGTGCAAAATGCGCCCGAGCCCGAAACTGAAAGCGAGACGTGACTTTTAAGCGACTGTTTCATATGGATTAATTAATCATTCGTACTGTTCAATGAACACAAACTCGTAGTTTATTAAAGACGCAAACCCCTCACTGCACGACAGCTGCGCCTTCAGCAAACCTCCTAATTCCTGCAGCACGAGGACTTTATTATTGTTTATGAGCGTCAAAAGTGGCTGATCTGTTCGGCGAAATATTAGACTGCGTGTCACCACATATCAAACGACGATATAATCAAAGAAATCTCCACTGTGCTGAGCGAGAGCGCTTACTGAGCAGCGCGTCATCGATGACGGAAGCGCGCCCAGGCCCGAATGTAATGTGAGTGCGGGCCATCGGGGGATACGGGAGGGGGGACAAGCGTGCTTTGGCCCGATTCAAGGCAACTGTACATAGTGTGAGTACGGCCTTAATCTGGGGTCGCCACAGCGGAATGAACTGCCACAAAAAACAGATAATAAATATATTTTAAAAATAGAAGTAAGTAGTGAATGCAAATATACAAATTGACAAGTGTATAGTGCATTTGGAAAGTATTGATAGCGCTTCACTTTTTCCACTTGTTTTTATTTTACAGCCTTATTGCAAAATAGATTAAATTCGTTTATTTCCTAAGTTCTACACACAATACCCCATAATGACAATGTGAAAGAAGAGTTTTTGAAATTGTTGCAAATTTATTAAAAATAAAAAACCTGAAAAATCACATGTACGTCAGTATTTGGTTGCAGAGCTAAACCAGACAGTTATTGAAGTGCAGATGACTGATTCAGTGATGGAGGTGTAGAACTGATTCAGCAGCTCCTTTGGAAGATTGAACATCCTCAGCTGATGAAGAAAGTACAGCCTCTGTTGAGCTTTTTTGACAATGGAGTCAGTTTGAGTGTCCCACTTCAGGTTCTGGTGCCCAGGAACCTGATTGCTGCCACAATGCTGTCCATGACGCTCAGTGGGGGGAGAGCAGGGGGGTTTCTCCTGAAGTCCACTATCATCTCCACTGTTTTGAGCGTGTTCAGCTCCAGGTTGTTGTGACTGCACCAGGCGGCCAGATCCTTAAGCTCCTGTCTGTAAGCAGACTCGTTGCCGTTCTAAATGAGGCTGATAAATGTGGTGTCACCTGCAAACTTCAGGAGCTTGACAGAGGGGTCCTCTGAAGTGTAGTCATTTGTGTTTGAATAATACCAGTAATGAATTCTAAGCTTTTCTAAGCTTTTCACTCATCATAGCACACGTGCTGCTGATGATGTGACAATAAAAGTGATTTAAAAGTGATTTGATTCAACAAAGAAAGAAAGTCGCTGGGTCGCAGGTTCGAGCCTCGGTTGGGTCAGTTGGCGTTACTGTGTGGAGTTTGCATGTTCTCCCTGCATTCGCGTGGGTTTTCTCCGGGTGCTCCGGTTTCCCCCACAGTCCAAAGACATGCGGTTTAGGTGAATTGGGTAGGCTAAATTGTCTGTAGTGTATGAGTGTGTGTGAATGTTTTCTAGAGATGGGTTGCGGCTGGAAGGGCATCTGCTGCGTAAAACACATGCTGGATAAGTTGGCAGTTCATTTCGCTGTGGCGACCCCGGATTAATAAAGGGACTAAACCGAAAAGAAAATGAATTAAGTCAATAAATTGTATTTAAGTTCTTTGAACATGACTCTTTAAAATGGTCAACATTTGTGAAAATCACACATTCACATCATCATCATTACTTTGAGATTTATATATAATGTAAAAATTACGTTTAAGCGAAATGTTAAGGACAGGAAGAAGTTTCATGGCGCTACATATGCTTTTTACAAAGGGGCTTGATTTAAAAAGTCCTTGAATCTGGTGTCCATGAAACAGTGGGAACCCTAATAGTAGGAAAAACAAATACTATGGAAGTCAATGGTTACCAGTTCCCAGCTTTCTTCAAAATATCTTCTTTTGTGTTCAACAGAAAAAAGAAATTTATAAAGGTTTGAAACAAGTAAAGGGCGAATAAATGATTTTTGGATGAACTGTCCTTTTAAAAAGATATAAAGAATCAAAACCAAACAGCAGAGTTTGCATAAATAGTCTATTATTATTTTTGATCACATTTGCCTAATAGATTTTGCATGTAAAGAGTTGTAATGCTGAGTATATGCTTTTATCTCATTTTTGTTATTATTATTATTTAATTAATAATTTGTTTTTTGATGTAATTTTAATTATTGTGTTATGTCAAACCTCCCTCGGACGGGAATTGAAAATTAGGAAGTCTGCTATAACGCTTAAATGCATGCATATGATTTGTCCAATGTACTTGTTAATATTAACATAGTAAATTCAGACTGTATTTATTCTATTCTATTCTACACTACCTGACAAAAGTCTTGTCGTGGATTCCAGCTGTAAGAGCAACAAATAATAACTTGACTTCTAGTTGATCATTTTGAAAAGTGGCAGAAGGTGGATTTTTCGGATGAATCATCAGTTAAACTGCATCCCAATCATCACAAATACTGCAGAAGACCTACTGGAACCCACATGGAGCCAAGATTCTCAGAAATCAGTCAAGTTTGGTGAAGGAAAAATCATGGTTTGGGGTTCCATTCAGTATGGGGGCGTGCGAGAGATCTGCAGAGTGGATGATCAACATCAGCAGCCTGAGGTATCAAGACATTTGTGCTGCCCATTACATTACAAACCACAGGAGAGGACAAATTCTTCAGCAGGATAGCGCTCCTCCTCATACTTCAGCCTCCACATCAAAGCTCCTGAAAGCAAAGAAGGTCAAGGTGCTCCAGGATTGGCCAGCCCAGTCACCAGAAATGAACATTATTAAGCATGTCTGAGGTAAGATGAAGGAGGAGGCATTAAAGATGAATCCAAAGAATCTTGATGAACTCTGGGAGTCCTGCAAGAACGCTTTCTTTGCCATTCCAGATGACTTTATTAATAAGTGATTTGAGTCATTGCAGAGATGTAAGATGCAGTCCTCCAAGCTCATGATGGAGTCAGACACAATATTCATTCTGTTTCCACTGCAGCATGACTTTATATTCTATACTGGACATTATTTCTGTTCAGTGACAATACTTTTGTCTAAGCAAAGTCAGACCTTACTGTCCTAATGAAATCATTCAAAATCAAGGCATGATCCTATTTTATTTTGGTCAAATAAGCATCATCTAGAGGCCTTTGCCTTTCATTCGTACAGCCATATCACCCTGCAGCCCAAGACCGGTTACTCACTGAAGCTAAGCAGGGCTGAGCCTGGTCAGTACCTGGATGGGAGACCACATGGGAAAACTAGGTTGCTGTTGGAAGTGGTGTTAGAGAGGCCAGCAGGGGGCGCTCAACCTGCAGTCTGTGTGAGTCCTAATGCCCCAGTAAAAGTGAAGGGGACACTACACTGTCAGTGGGCGCCGTCTTTCGGATGAGACGTTAACGAGGTCCTGACTCTCTGTGGTCATTAAAAATCTCAAAGAGTAGGGGTGTAACCCCGTTGTCCTGGCCAAAGTCCCTCAATTGGCACTTACCCATCATGGCTTCCTAATCATCCCCATCCACCGAATTGGCTCTATCACTGTCTCTCCACTCCACCAATAGCTGGTGTGTGGTGAGCGCACTGGCGCCGTGGTCCTGTGGCTGCCGTCGCATCATCCAAGTGGATGCTATACACTGGTGGTGGTGTGGAGAGACTCCCCTCATGATTGTGAAGCGCTTTGGGTGTATGGCCATACACAATAAATGCGCTATATAAATACTCATTACATTACATATAAGCCACTTCTGACACCAAACGATCATCTAGAAGTCAAGTTATTATTTGTGTTCCTAAAACTTGAATAGACGACAAGACTTTTGTCAGGTATTCTATTCTATTCTATTCTATTATTTCTTCTAATTGAATCATACTTGGGTTTGATTTGTGTTTGCAGGTTCTGTTTGTTGATAACTGGCGTGTTCTTCATGGCAGAGAGTCCTTCACAGGTCTGCGGCAGCTATGTGGATGTTATCTGACACGAGATGATGTGCTGAACACAGCTCGCTCTCTGGGTCTGCAGGCCTGAAAAACACACACAACAAGGCATTTTCCTAAAATGAGTCTGTTCAGCAGGATAAGGAAGATCACAACAACACAGCAGTATTACTATCTGCACTTAAGGATGCTAAGGAGGCTCTTAAAGGCCATTAAAGGGACAGTTCAACCAAAAATGAAAAATCCTGTCGTTTACTCACCTTTTACTTGTTTCAAACCTTTATGAGTTTATTTCTTCTGTTGAACACAAAAGATGTTATGAAGAAAGCTGCTTAGTCTCTTTATTAATCAGGGGTCTCCACAGTGGAATGAACCGCCAACTTATCCAGCATATGTTTTACACAGCAGATGGCCTTCCAGCTGCAACCCAACACTGGGAAACACCCATACACTCTTACATTCACACTACGACCAATTTAGTTTATTCAATTCACCTATAGCGCATGTGTTTGGACTGTGGGGGAAACCGGAACACCTGGAGGAAACCCACGCCAACGCGGGGAGAACATGCAAACTCCACACAGAACCGCGAACTGACCCAGCTGGAGATCGAACCAGCGACCTTCTTGCTGTGAGGCGACTGTGCTACCCACTGTGCCACCGTGACACCCTCAAGCTGGAAACATTGACTTTCATTTGTTTTTCATACTATGAAAGTCGATGGTTACTGGTTTCCAACATTCTTCAAAGTATCTTTTTTTAGGTTCAACAGGAGAAAGAAACTCATAATGGTTTGGAATCATTTGATGGAGAGTAAATAGTGAGTAAATGTTCATTTTTTGGTGAACTATCCCTTTAACCTTTGATAAAGGATTGGTTCACTTCAAGGATGATAATTTTGAGCACTTATGATTAAACCTAAAGCATCTTAGAGGACATTTTTGGGCAACATTAAACAACGTTTCCTTAATTTTAGCAGTTAGCTCGGGTCATTTTTGTAACACACACACAGAAACTCCTTCATTTTACCTTTGGGCCAATAGAAAACGAAAGGAAAATACAAATATTTTAAGCATTTTATTCTTTATTTCGCCAATAAAAAGAATTCAAAATACAATGCAGATCAAACATATATAAGGTCTTAGCCTATACAACATGCTCAGTGTGTCGAACACACTCTTTCTCACGCACACACACACACAGACCCCCCAAAATGCCGTCAAAACTGTTGTCATTTATTATATTGTCATTGTATTTATAAGTTTTGAACACAAAAGAAGATGTTGTAGGAAGTTGTAACCATCGACATTCATTTTTCATACTATGGAAGTCAATGGTTACCGGTTTCCAACATTCTTTAAAGTATCTTTTTTTATGTTCTATAGGAGAAAGATGGAGAATAGGAGAAATGATTTGGAAGCACTTGAGGGAGAATAAATAATGAGTAAATATTCATTTTTGGGTGAACTATCCCTTTAAGCTTTCATTAAAGGATTGGTTCACTTCAAGGGTGATACTTTTGAGCACTTATGATTAATCCTAAAGCATCTTAGAGGACATTTTTGGGCAAAGTTTTAGATTTGTTTTCCTTAATCTGAGCAGGTTGGCTAGGCTCGTTTTTGTAACACACACAAAGAAGGAGACTCGATTCAACAAATTTAAGTGGTTAAAAAAACTCCTTAATTTGACCTTCGTGCCCATATGAAACACAAGGGGAAAAAGGACATTTTAAGCATCCAATAGAAAAATATCAAACTTAATGTAGATCAGACTGTAAGATCATATGTAAGGTCTGAGCCTAATGCTCAATGTGTCAAACACACACAGACAAACACACAGGACCCCCAAAATGCCATTGAAAACTATTGTCATTTACTTTATATTATTTTTGATATTTTATACAATCATAAGCCAAACGATTTCACCAAAGTCAACAGATCTTTTGGTTTTGGATATCTGAACTTATTATTTTTTTATTTATGGAAAATTTTAAAGAGCATACACTCTAAAAAATACAGAGTTATCCCAACTCAATTCTGGGTGTAATAGGGACTAACCCAACTGCTGAGTTAATTTTCTAATTAAATTAATAGGACCAGATTTAACCCAATGTTCGGGTTAGTCCATATTTTACCCAATTTGGGTTTAAATGACCCTGCATTTCTTAGTGTGTAAAAAAATGCATATTTAACATCCAATATGGCACTTGTCAATGTATATTATTGTTAAAACAAAACATTGAAAAAAATGCATAAATTGGTAGATTTTATTTAATAAATGACAGCGATATGACATTGTGTTTTTTAAAAATTAAGATCACACATTTTTATCATGTTTTTAATCTTTTTAAAGCCTTATATCACCGTTTTTGAAATAATTGTATCTCGTCCAAATATTGTCCTATATATCATAAAAAAGTATATATCAATAGAAGTCTTATTTATTAAGATTTCAGATGACTATAAAAAAAACCCTGTTTTTGTGGTCCAGACATATTGATTTAGTTGAGGGCTGCAATACTAAATATTGTTAGGGGTTAAAAAATACATGCATTTCTTTTCTTTTCTTTTCTGTTTTCAGAAATGACCAATTGTTTTGCTAGGTAATTGCTTTGCTCGAAAGCTGTATTGAAACTGCATTTTGGAAGTTGAAACCACACAAAAACGCCATTTCCTTAAAAACCTTCATTACTTTTCAGCTGAAAAATCTTGGTTGGCAAATTGCAAAATGTCTATTTTGTAAGTTAAATAATCCTTTAAGGCATTGAGGATATCATTTTATAGACAGTTTTTCCATCTATACACTTTTAATAATCAACAATTGTAATAATGTGCATTATGTTTGTTATGAGTTTGCTGTAGTGCACTGAAAAAATGCTGTTCTTACTTGGTGTTTTTGTCTTGTTTCTAGTCCAAATATCTAAAAATCCTTAAATCAAGAAACATTTTAAAGAGAAGCATAAAATATTGTCTTGTTTTCAGAAATAAGGAGTGAAAATTAAGTGAGTTTTTCCTTAAAACAAGCTAAATAATCTCCCAATGTGGTAAGAAAACAATAAAGCGAAAATAAGATTATTTTGCTTACCCCACTGGCATATTATTTAGCTTGTTTAAAGAAAAAAGTTTTAATTTTGACTTATTAATTCTGAAAACAAGACAATATTTTTCGCTAGTTTAGAAAATGCTTCCTGATTTAAGAATTTTTAGATATTTGGACTAAAAACAAGACAAAAACACTAAGTAATAAAGGCTTTTTTGCAGTGTAGAAGTACTTTTTGATCCATAACACTTTCTCCACAGAAAACCAGACAGTATAATGATTCATTTAGATCAGAGATGCCCAAACTATAGGACCCGGGGGCCAAAGTTGGCCCATGGTAACCTTTGATTTGGCCCAGCACCCCATCTGAGAAGAGAGGGAGAACAATGGGGATGGTTTTGAGATTATCAATTCAAACTTAATAAACTCATATTTTCTTTGTTTGTTTTATTGTTAAAAGTTGACTGAAATTAAATGTTTCAATTAAATGGTGTAAATTAATCTGATCTTGTTTAAATGTGCATACTGTCACCTGACAATGCAGAGACTTTGGTGAGCAAATCAAGTCAAAGGCAGATTCTGCTTGACTAGTGTATTCAGAATTGAACTCCACTGTGTCATAAATGTGATTGTTTATGTTTTTATTGCAATGAGTTATCATTTAACAAGTTATACTGCATTAGTTAATACCATTTAAAGTAAGGTTTTCTATTTATTTTGAAATATTATTAAATAAATTAGGAAATCACATATGGCAACTGTAATATAATATACTGTAGTTTGGTATATTTACCTTTGGCCCACAGCTCTCAATGATATTTGCTTTTTGGCCCCTATATACGAAAAAGTTTGGGCACCCCTGATTTAGATTATAAAAACAAGACTGAATTGGTCCAGGCATTCAGTATAAATATAGAGAATATGCATTTAAAATCATATTCTTAAGTGTATGATTTTATTCATAATGACAGACAGATTAAATGAGAAGATGCTTTGTTTTCAGTAAAAATGGAAATGTCGAAATGGTTGTAATGCAGGGTATTTCTGTTTGTCTGTGCCTTAACATTGAAATGTGAATGCATGGTTGCAATAATGGGAAAGATTTGACAATGTTTGGGAGCTCATTCTATTTATACTACACGTATATTTTAATCTGTATAATTTGACCATCCTGTATCCTGTACAAAATCATCTCAAGTGAATGTACGCACACAATACCAATGGTACCTCTCTAAATAAATAGTTTCTTGCTATTATGTTGTCGTTTTTTATTTTATGTCATTTTAGTTTTAACATACGATTACACATTGTATAATAAACGAATAAACGCTACACAATAAAATACACACTATAGAATATAAACAATATGTGCTGTCAATGGAAAAGTCTTTCCAGTTCACATTTTTATTTTAATATATACTAATGTTGCTATTAACATTTCTTTTAAATTATACTGATTTCGAAGATATTATTATTAGATAGGAAATAATATAAATACAATTTCTGCACTTCCACCATTTATTTGAAATCACAGTTCGCCACAATATAATTTGAAAGACTATTGTGAAGAGACTTACATTTATTTTATATTTAATAAATCATTTTGTTTCTGAACTGGCACACTTGTTCATTTCTCTTAGATATTTTGGTCTAAAAAAGTTAATTTATATATATATAAAATTTTCAGGTACACTACCTGACAAAAGTCTTGTCGTCTATCCAAGTTTTAGGAACACAAATAATATCTTGACTTCTAGTAGATCATTTGGTATCAAAAATGGCTTATATGAAAGGCAAAGGCCTCTAGATGACGCTTATTTGACCAAAATAAAACATGATCGTGCCTTGATTTTGAATGATTTTATTAGGACAGTAAGGTCTGACTTTGCTTAGACAAAAGTCTTGTGACTGAACAGAAATAATGTCCAGTATAGAATATAAAGTCATGCTGCAGTGGAAACAGAATGAATATTGTGTCTGACTCCATCATGAGCTTGGAGGACTGCATCATACATCTCTGCAATGACTCAAATTTAGATTCGTCTTTAATGCCTCCTCCTTCATCTTACCCCAGACATGCTCAATAATGTTCATGTCTGATGACTGGGCTGGCCAATCCTGCAGCACCTTGACCTTCTTTGCTTTCAGGAGCTTTGATGTGGAGGCTGAAGTATGATGAGAAGGAGCGCCATCCTACTGGAGAATTGTCCCTCTCCTGTGGTTTGTAATGTAATGAGCAGCACAAATGTCTTGATACCTCAGGCTGTTGATGTTGATCATCCACTCTGCAGATCTCTCGCACGCCCCCATACTGAATGTAACTCCTTCACCAAACTTGACTAATTTCTGTGAGAATCTTGGGTCCATGCAGGTTCCAGTAGGTCTCTACTGAAAAATCTACTTTCTGCCACTAGAATTCAAGTTATTATATGTTGCTCTTACAACTGGGATCCACGACAAGACTTTTGTCAGGTAGTGTATATACACCCCCCCACCCCCACCCACACTCTACCGGTCAAAAGTTTGTGGTCAGTAGGATTTTAAGCTTCTATGCTCACCAAGGCTGCATGTATTTCCTCAAAAATACAGTACAAATTGTAAAATTGTGAAATATTTTTGCACTACAAAATAACTTCAAAAGTTGCTTATAATTTAATTTAATCATTTATTCCAGTGATTTTAATGATGAACTTTCAGCTTCTTTACTCCAGGCTTCAGAGTCACATGATCCTTCAGAAATCACTCTAATATTAATTGTTATTGTTATTATTATTATTAATATTATTATTATTAATCTTAATAGTCGCAATAATGACTACAGTAATAGTAGCAATAAAAGCAACAATGACTGGAGTAATAATTATTTTCTTTTTGAAACTACACACAATAAGTAATGCATAAATATTTAATAAATACTACATTTTTTTATGTATAATAAATGCCGCCTTGATAAACAGAATAATTTTATTTAAATAATTAAATAAAATTAATAATAAAAAAAAACACTTTTGACCAGTAGTATACTGTATGTATATATATATATATATATATATATATATATATATATATATATATATATATATATAATTTAAGTAACAACATGATTACTTATTGAACAACATTATTATACAATAAATTATCATTTATTGTATATCAACTCCATGAGTTACTTACATTTCTGATATATTTGCTCTTCATTGCAAGCTAAACGTTCAATAATTAATCTATTTAAATTTACTGTGTTGCTATTTGGACAACTAATTTAATGAAAACCTAAATGTTTCCCAAATATTACATACAAACACCTTTATACAATTCATAGAATGAATTAGAGTTGTCCAGCTAAAGTAAATTATTCAAACTGTCAAAACCATTTTAACCAAAATATTTGATATTACACATTTCACAGAATAATATAGAATAATATACGTCAATTTTACTCATAAAGCTTCACTGTAAAAATGCTGAGATCTACATATATGCATTATAATTCTTTGATTTCCCAACACAAATTGATTAAGTTAACTTAATTGTTTTTACAAATTTAAGTGGAATGAACATAAAACAATTAAGTTGTCCCAAAAACCCCTCAAGTGTTGATTCAGCTCGTTTTAACTAAGTAGCTTGAACAAGTAGCTTTTTATGGGGGCCATCTTACCTCAGGTTACAATTTGTGCTACAGAAATACAGTATATTTCTTTTTTCTTTCCATTAATTAGCTAATAGATTATTGCCCTGAATATGTCCTGCACTTTATATATAAACACTTTTAAGTTAAAGTCCCTAATCTGAGTTGGTGTGTTCACCTGAAGCGTCTCTTCGTGTTGCGCCATCGTGTGGCTCCATGTTGTTTTTGGTGTTTCCTCGTAATATCGCGATACTATAAATCCGAGATGTGAGCCCGCGCTCTGCCTGTGTGGAGAAAAGCGCATGCTCGGCCATTCACACGTGCTGCAGTTCAGAAGCGCGCAGCTGTGGTGAAGATGGCGGACACTGAAAGTAAGATCGTCTTTTATTCATTTTCGTTACATTTGTTGAATGTTGCTTACAAATAAGGTTGTATTATAGATTGTTTGTATAAAAACATAGTAAATAAGTTGAAGTATGATGGTAAATTGATTTCTTAACTCAAACTAAATGCATGGCAGCCGGGTGCGTGCAAAAAATGCAAAGCCTTAAAAGTGTGCCTGTTTAATAATTACTGTTACTTTAAGTAGTAGTAGTAACTTTAAACTTTTCTCAACAACAAAAAAGCAAAATGTAATATAAATATATGTATATATAATTTAAAAATATTCTTGGAAATTGTCTTTTTGTGCTGAAGTTGTATATCTTGCCTTTTTAGTAACTAAATAACTAATTTAGTATGAAATAACGTTAATATTAAACACTAGCATACATTTATTAGGCTAATACACATTTGTAATTGTGATGTAGGGAGTGGTCCTTGTTATAGACACTGTAAAGTCTTGTCAGATTTATGCAGACCTAAAATGAAGGTCATTATAATTTTTAAGTGATTGTTTTATATTGATACTCAAATAATGAGAAGTGAGAGTGATGTAATGTAGCTCATAATGTTAATAATGAAGCTTTAAAGGTGTTTTTGTACGGTTAGAACTGGAAGTTAAACCCCACGTGCTGCTCCAACACGCCACGTGGTCCAGCTAAAGAATGCATAGTAATGTACAACTCTTAATAGGAACAGGACTTTTATTTATTATTTATACTAAATGTCTATGACAAATTTGTGACGTTTTTGTTGTTGTTGTTGGATCAGCTAGGAAAGAGAAGAAAAAGAAGGCCAAGAAGATTTCTGATGGAGAAGTTGGGGTAATTTTTTCTCTCTCTCTCTCTCTCTCTCTCTCTCTCTCTCTCTCTCTCTCTCTCTATCTATCTATCTATCTATCTATCTATCTATCTATCTATCTATCTATCTATCTATCTGCATATGCATGTTTAATTCTATTGAATGTTAAACAATGGCATATGCTGTTAAATTTGACTTTGCATGTAAGGTTGTTTTTGCAAGTATAGGGTATTTTTCAGCTTGGTTAATAATTTCACGCTCATTAACTGTCTGCATTGGGGTAAAGTTGGTTTTATTATGCACAATTTGGGCTTTCACCCTAATATAATTTTAGAAAAGTATTCTTTGCAAATTCTAAATAGGGAAATCATATTAGCAGCTGATTACTATCAAAGTCCTGAAGTAGATGACCGAAAAGCTTTATGATGTTTGTAAAACTGCTATCCAGCTATCAAATATGGGAGAGGGGGCACTTTACAGCCACACAAACAAGTACTGTACTGTTCTGTACTGGCTATTAAAGTTGTGCTAAATTATGAAAGAGGAAACCATTTTGAAATATTTATTACATTATTTAAATATTATATTAAAAATTTAATATTGTAGTCAATTAAATAAATATATACTTTGATTATCTATATTGTAGTGCTTGTTATAAACAATGTACATGTGCACTTAATTATTTTGTAAGTTAATTTGACCTCTATTGTTAATCAAACGTCATAGCATTCTCTCGGTAAAGTCTAGATTGGATATACGGCCGGCCGGAAGTGCGATATGCGCATTAATATAGCGCCATTGTTTGACACCGTATAACAATAATTAATATTTTTACAGTACTGTGACGGTTGGGTTTAGGGTTGAGGTAGGGGTTAAAAAATACAATTTATTGGGTAATATAATAGATAAGATAAATAATACTTGGTACAACTACTGTTTTTACGCTTCTGTGGCTGCGTCCGAAACCGCATACTTCCATACTATACAGTACGCTAAAATCAGTATGCGAGCCGAGTAGTATGTCCGAATTCATAGAATTCAAAAATCAGTATGCGAGAAGTACCCGGATGACTTACTACTTCCGGCGAGATTCTGAAGTGCGCATCCCATGGATGCTGCGCTATCCCATGATGCCCCGCAAGAGAATTCATGAATGGAAGTTAAGCGACGTAACTGACGCAGGTAGGTCACGTGACCATGACAAAATGGCGGATGTAGTATGTCCGAATTCCATTCATACTTGTTACATTCATACTGTATAGAACGCATTTTTCTAACGGCCGAGCAATACGTTTAAATTCAAATGCAGTACCTACTGAGTAGTAGGCGATTTCGGACGCAGCCTGTGATGTTTGGGGTTGGGGTGGGGGTTGACGTTAATAAAATACAATAAATCGGAAATTTCATAAATAACATTTCTCGTTAACTTCCGGCCGCAAACGTATTCAATCTAGCAACAACCCATTCTCTCCCCCCTTAAAACGACTTTTCTTCACTTCTGGTCACATGGAGTGCCTTTTAGGGTGGGGCTAGCAGTCTTTTAGGGTGGTTTTTAATCAGTCTCTTAGAGCAGGGCTATCAATTCTTTAGGGCGGAGCTATTAATCTTTTATGGTGGGGCTATCAGGGCATGTCTGGTTACACTTCTGCTTTTATCCGTTTGCCAGTTCTTCATTTAATTGGCAATGGCCATCTTCTAACAATCCAATTGGTTGGCAAAAAATCATGCACCACCTTTTTTTTTTTTTTTCCCCTCATTTCAGGACTTTTGAGTTGATGTACGTCACAATAGAGTAAAAAGGGACCATCTTCATAAAATCAGAACTGCTTTGAAATAGTATGCCTGATAATTCAAAATTTAACGTTGTCAACTAAATTATTGTGGTTAATAATCGATGTATTTAATGCCAAATCTCACAATAGCAGAAAAAATGACTTCCACTTTATGGTGGCTTTGATGTAATAGCACAATAACAGTCAGTTGCGTCCCAGCCACTGCCACCCCATCTGAAAGAGTTTTTTAGTATTGGGGTATTGCAGTCATTCAACTTCTATTTGTAATGTTCAGGGTGTGTTTGAGTAATGATGGCTGGTTCCTTTACTTGAAAGCTCAGATTTGATTATCATAGTTTTTGTTTACAGATTTTGAGGTTTACTGTATCATTATTATGCTACGTTCACACCAGATGCGGAACGCGCGGCTAAATCGCGCTATTCGCGAGTAAATAGACGCGTGAACATTTGTTTACTCTCTTCATTCCCGCGTTAGGCTCCGCTTCATTCGCGCGTCAAACTCCGCTTCATTTGCGCGTCAAATTCACTTCAGAACAGACGCGGATTTGCGTCATGGGCAGGGCTTCTGTCTGCCCAGTGAATGTAGCTTCGTTGCTAAATGGCTAACATGGATTTTATTGATAAAATAACTGTGTTTATGTGCTTTATGAAGGCTGTAAAACAGCGTCGATACATTTGGAGCAGTGTCTTGAGTCCACTACATACTTTCAGAGGTGCACCCAGCTCTGTGAGCTCATAAATTCCTCCAGAAACTTAACCTGGATGAGGGAGGATTCAAGCGGTGCTTCTGACTGAGCCAAGCCCAGTTTGATGAACTGTTGTCGGTGTCGGCTGGAGGATTTCCCCCGGACACCAACAACAGGTGCTACGTCACAATCATGCTCCCACAAGAGCAAGCTCCTGATTGGTTAATGCGGTGCGAATGTCCGCAGAAGTTCAGATTTTTGATTCGCGTGTATCGCACCATCCGCACCGCGCAATTTGCGTCATTCGCGTGTATCGTGCCGCAGGATGCCTATTCGCGCGTTTGCATTGACTTAACATGTAAATCACTCGCGTTTGACGCTTCTTCCGCGTCTGGTGTGAACGCAGCATTATTCACACATTACAGATGTTGATCTACCTTTACCATTGTGCACACTTTGTAACATTTTATTTTATCAAGTTTGAGTCTCTTTAACACTTGTTTACTTTATTATAAAGAGATTAGATATTTTGTTTAAATATTTTTGTTTGTCTTTTAAAAATATTTGCCTTAGTAATGTTGGTTAACTAAGATAAAGTGGTTAAAAAATCCTAATATTCTTAAATATATTGTTAAAAAATATTCAATTATTGATACTAAGTGATATGAAACGTATCGAGAATTTAAATTTTTTTGCAATATCATCCAGCCCTATATGAATGCATGTTGGATATTTTACATTTAGTATAGGGTTTGCCACGAATATAGCCAATGCTTCTGATATAAAGCAAATAAATATAATTCCTAATAAAGCCACGTTTGCCATCAGGACATTCAAGAAAGCGGAGACTTCCTCATTAAACCAGAGTCTAAGGTTGCCAGCTTGGACACATCTCAATGGCCGTTGTTGCTGAAGGTCAGTTTCTGTTTACCCACAAGTCCTCTCCCTCTTTTTGTCTATGGTGTGTGACGTGATGAACTTGTTTATCCATTCGCCGAGCGCTGCTGGTTCTGTCTCTCAGCGGCCCTGCGGTCTGTTCTGGGCCGCAGGGTTTCAGCCGTCTGATTCTGCACTGCTGGGTCAATGTTTTATTGGTTCAGTCGCTGCGGAGTTTGATGTGCTGGTGCGGAGGATCAGACCGGCTCTGGCCAAGATGATTATACATGGCTGATAACATGCACATACTTGGGTTTAACTTTTGGCATTGCTTTTGTTGTGTTTTTATTGACCGTTAATCCTGTTTTTCTGCAGAACTTTGATAAGCTGAACATCAGGACGGCTCATTACACACCTCTGCCACATGGCTCCAATCCGCTAAAGAGGGGCATACACGATTATGTCAGGTATAAAGTCTTAGATTAACGTAATCGGCTCTTAAAAGAAAAGAAACTCCACCTTTTTTTGAAAATATGCTCATTTTACAGCTCCCCTAAAGTTAAACAGTTTTACCATCTTTGATCCATTCAGCCGATCTGCTGGTCTGGCGGGAACACTTAAACTTAGCTTAGCATAGATCATTGAATCTGATTAGACCATTAGCATCTTAAAAATGACCTATTTAAGGCTTTACTCTTCTGTAGTTGCATTGTGTACTAACTTTTATAACCAAGGTAAATGTAAAATAAAGCTATTTTCAAAAACAAGTGGAGTGTTCCGTTTAAAGGCCCTATATACTTCCAACAAAGTTCCTCGTTTGTGTGTCCTTGGAAGGTAGTCTAGCTGCTGTCTGGTGTTGAACTCTAGCCTAGAGTGCTCTGTCTACTGGTAAATGCTAACCTAGAGCGCCTTCTGTTAAAAGCTTAGCTCAGAATTGATTAAAAGCCGTGCCGTTAGCTAGTAAATGTTAGCCTAGAGCGTGCCGTCCGCTGGTAAACGCTAGCCTAGAGCGTGCCGTCCGCTGGTAAACGCTAGCCTAGAGCGTGCCGTCCGCTGGTAAACGCTAGCCTAGAGCGTGCCGTCTGCTGGTCAGCGCTAGCCTAGAGCGTGCCGTCTGCTGGTCAGCGCTAGCCTAGAGCGTGCTGTCCGCTGGTCAACGCTAGCCTAGAGCGTGTCGTCCGCTGGTCAACGCTAGCCTAGAGCGTGCCGTCCGCTGGTCAACGCTAGCCTAGGGTGTGCCGTCCGCTGGTCAACGCTAGCCTAGGGCGTGCCGTCCGCTGGTCAACGCTAGCCTAGGGCGTGCCGTCCGCTGGTCAACGCTAGCCTAGGGCGTGCCGTCCGCTGGTCAACGCTAGCCTAGAGCGTGCCGTCCGCTGGTAAACGCTAGTCTAGAGCGTCGTCTGCTCTTAAACTAACCTAGAGCTTCATCTGCTGTTAAACGCTAGCCAAGGGCATGCCATCTGCTGGTAAAAGCTAGCCTAGAGCGTGCCATCTGCTGGTGAAAGCTAGCCTAGAGCGTGCCATCTGCTGGTGAAAGCTAGCCTAGAGCGTGCCATCTGCTGGTGAAAGCTAGCCTAGAGCGTGCCATCTGCTGGTGAAAGCTAGCCTAGAGCGTGCCATCTGCTGGTAAAAGCTAGCCTAGAGCGTGCCGTCTGTTGGTAAACCCTAGCCTAGAGCGTGCCGTCTGTTGGTAAACCCTAGCCTAGAGCGTGCCGTCTGTTGGTAAACCCTAGCCTAGAGCGTGCCGTCTGCTGGTAAACCCTAGCCTAGAGCGTGCCGTCTGCTGGTAAACCCTAGCCTAGAGCGTGCCGTCTGCTGGTAAACCCTAGCCTAGATCGTGCCGTCTGCTGTCGAACGCTAGCCTAGAGCGTGCCGTCTGCTGTCGAACGCTAGCCTAGAGCGTGCCGTCTGCTGTCGAACGCTAGCCTGGAGCGCCGTCTGCTGTCGAACGCTAGCCTGGAGCGCCGTCTGCTGTCGAACGCTAGCCTGGAGCCTCGTCTGCTGTCGAACGCTAGCCTAGAGCGCCGTCTGCTGTCGAAGGCTAGCCTAGAGCGCCATTTACTGCTGTCGAACACTAGCTTAGAGCGCCATCTACTGTTTA
Source organism: Danio kyathit (assembly GCA_903798195.1). Taxonomy (NCBI): domain Eukaryota; kingdom Metazoa; phylum Chordata; class Actinopteri; order Cypriniformes; family Danionidae; genus Danio; species Danio kyathit. The sequence continues at coordinate 54,135,998 of LR812539.1, forward strand.
CTGCTTTTCTAGAGGTCCATTTGCTGTCGGTAAATGTTAGTCTAAAGCACTCTGGCATTTAACGCTAGCCTAGAGCGCCGTCCGCTGTCGAGCGCTAGCCTAGAGCGCCGTCCGCTGTCGAGCGCTAGCCTAGAGCGCCGTCCGCTGTCGAGCGCTAGCCTAGAGCGCCGTCCGCTGTCGAGCTCTAGCCTAGAGCGCCGTCCGCTGTCGAACGCTAGCCTAGAGCGCCGTCCGCTGTCGAACGCTAGCCTAGAGCGCCGTCCGCTGTCAAACTCTAGCCTAGAGCGCCGTTTACTGCTGTCAAACGCTAGCCTAGAGCGAAGTTTACTGCTGTCGAACGCTAGCCTAGAGCGTCATTTACTGCTGTCGAACGCTAGCCTAGAGCGCCGTTTACTGCTGTCGAACGCTAGCCTAGAGCGCCGTTTACTGCTGTCGAACGCTAGCCGTCTGCTGTTAAACTACCCTAGAGCTTCATCTGTTAAATGCTAGGCTCATAATAGTCTCAAACGGTGAATTTTTTTTTATAATCATGAAAATCTCACATTTGATGCAGAATAGAGTTCTTGGAGGATTTTTTTTTTTTTTTTTTTTTGCCGCAGCTCTTCAACTTTGGTATATCGGGGCCTTTACATGAAGCCACATGATGTGATGTAGATTGCATTAGCACTCTGTGCAAAGATGACTCGCTATCTATCACCCAAGACTGATGGTTTCTCAGAGAACACAAGCGTGTTGTAGATTTGCGAAACCGCTCTGACAAGTGTTTCCATCATCTATCCCCCCCAGGTCTGGCTTCATCAATCTGGACAAACCCGCAAACCCATCCTCTCATGAAGTTGTAGCTTGGATCAAGAGAATCCTTCGTGTGGAAAAAACGGGTCACAGTGGCACTCTGGACCCCAAAGTCACAGGCTGCCTGATCGTGTGTGTGGAGCGAGCCACACGACTGGTCAAGTCCCAGCAGAGCGCAGGTACAGTATGTTCACCGCAGCACATGCAGCTTCATTACAGTAAATACCAGCACAATTACATTAAAACTAGTGGCCTCTCCTTACTACTCTTGTGCCGTTACTTTCAGGCAAAGAGTATGTGGGCATAGTACGGCTGCACAATGCACTAGAGAACGAGCACCAGCTAGCAAGGGTAAGTAGGACTGTGTTCTGCTTTAAACACTGACATTTTAGTTGAGCAGTAGAGCTGTATTCTCGGGTCTGGCTTTTTTTTTATCTGCCAATCTTTATAACTTTAAATCATGGGCTACATTCAGATTGTGTATGTGATTTATTTTGATCATGTGACTCGTATCTATTTTCTTTTTTAAATCAATTATCTTCACTGCCTGATTGAGATATGAAGTTTATATCATATCAGATAAAGCACTGCATTACATTATTCATGTTTTAAAAATATAGATATTTTCAGTAGTTTAACTGCTCGCCTGATGTTACTGACGGCAGCTGCATTTAAACAGCCTTTCATCTTGTTTTACACTTTAACAACTAAACGAATGCTTGAATCTATTTACCCGATTATATTTTAATTACATTTATCAATGCTGTTAACCTAATGAAATTGAAATTGTCACAAATCTTTAACTGGAAGTTTATTGGTGGCTGAAAAACACTTGCCGGACATATAGCCATGTAATGAACTCAGATTATTGAACTCCAAGTGCTTATTTAAGTGAAGGAATTGTTGTCTCAAGGAAAACGCTTGGTATTATTAGTGTGCATTAATTGCTGTATGTGGCGTGATGATCCTGTTTATCCATTCTCTGAGTGTCTCCGTCCCTCTCTCCAGCTGGCCTCCGGCTCTCCGCTGCAGTGTTTTACTGTAGCGGCGGCTGCTGGAGGCTCATGCAGGGCTGTAGGGTTCGGTTTCACAGAAGAAGAACTGACATTTCTGATCACATACACATGGACTGTTAACAGTCAGTGGCTGCAGAAAGTCTGAGACTGATTGTTTTGTTTTTCTCTGCAGGCTCTGGAGTGTTTAACAGGAGCTCTGTTCCAGAGGCCACCGCTCATCGCTGCTGTGAAGCGCCAACTGCGAGTGCGCACCATCTACGAGAGCAAGCTTATTGAATATGATCCTGAGAGGAGATTAGGTAAATTCATTTTTTTTTTATATATAGCTTGTGTATGGTTAATTTAAAAGGTTAGTTCACCTAGAAATGGAAATTGTCATTAAATAAATGCTTCAAATTGGTCTAGATCAGGGGTGCTCAATCCTGTTCCTGGAGATCTACCTTCCTGCAGATTTCTGTTGCAACCCATATCAAACACACCTGCCTGTAATTATCAAGTGCTGTTCAGGTCCTAATTAATTGGTTCAGGTGTGTTTGATCAGGGTTGGAGCTGAACTATGCAGGAAGGTAGATCTCCAGGAACAGGATTGAGCACCCCTGGTCTAAACATTTAAGAGCTTCGTTCATCTTTTGGACCTTTTAAAAATAAATAAATAAAAGTATTTTGAATAAATCTAAATATTGTCCACACATACAATAATATTTTTATGAACTTTCCCCTGCTTTCATAAAATTGTCCACATGAAAACGGCATACTGAACCAACAGGCTGAGATGACACTTATGCAGGGTTTACACCAAATGGGAAATTTGGTGAAAATTTTTTTTATATGTTTCTGAGTAAATTGCATACAAGTCGGTGCAAACAACGCAGAATACACAATGCTTTTGTATTTGCCCGATTTGTTGCGTCCGTGTTTGGTGTAAACCCAGCAGTGCTGGCCAGTTAGAAAGAAAACATCATGAGGCAGACTCCGTTTGTAGTGTCCACACAACCACACTGTACCTGGAGTTTCTGAAAATCTTCATCCTTGCGGAAATTTTCAGAAGGTTTTGGTTTGTCACCCCATACTGTTTTCATGTGGACAAACAGCGAAATGGCGTAGACAAAAAGTGCAGAAGCCTTCATACACGGCAATAGTCCTGAAATCTTGATAACCAAAAAAGGTACCATAATAATAGTCAATGTGAATCAGTGGCTTAATTTTATTATTGTTATTGGACATTTTAGATTTAGAACCATTTACAACAAAGTCTAAGAACCACCATTTGATTAATTGTATGATATGCATGACTGATACATTGACTAGCATTTTATTGGGTACAAATCAGAATTTAAAGCTCAACCATAATTTTGAGTCTACCTAAATGTTTTGTTAAAAATAAAAAAGTAATGTCGAGGCTAATTTTATTGAACAATTTCTTGTTACAGCCCAAAATTCAAAACTCTTATCAATGAAATCAGCATTTGAGCATATGAAAGACAGACGCTTGAATATGGCTAATTGAGGTCCCTGTCAATATATTTGTTCTTAATTGAATCAACCTTACAGGAAGAAACCAAAATTAATAACAAAAACATTAGTCGGGTAGGGCAGCTAAACAAAACAGTTCCCTGACTACAGATGTTCTTCCAGGAGAGATCCTAACTGGCTCACGTGAAATTATAAAAACAGGTAAATCTTTTGGGTCACTGCTTCCCTTGCTGAACTAAATAATTAACAAAACGTGACTGAAAATTAATATCCACTACCAGCTACAAAAATAAAGTATTAAAATAAACAAATGGATTAACTAAGCAAAATGGTGAACACATTACAAATACTAAAGCATCAAAAGTTAACAACCATAATGGAAACAGCACTTTGCGGAGTGATCCTGGCTAGAGCTGAAGATCTTTGCCCGAACCCGTTCAAGTTTAATTTCTATCATTTTAGACTGGTTCGGGCCGGGCTTGGCTTGCGCAGTAAATGAACAGTCATGTGATGCATTTCGATTAGCGCGAGACAGTTATCAAATCATTTATTACAACATTAAAATCCACCCTGCAAAGGTGAAAAAATGATGACAGAGAAGTGAAAAAGCTAATTTTGACTTTGGTCAGGCCAGCCGCCAGTCCAAAAAGAACGATCATTCTAGCCGCCAAGGTATTTCGGCGGTCACTCATACACTGCACATTACGGTAGAGCGCTAAACAGCAATGTATGTAGGCTACAGCAAGCTGACCGGGAAGAGGACGAGGTCATTGCTACATTGAAACTGCTGTCATGGAAAATTAAACGGATGTTCTTGGCAGGTAGAAGATGAACAAACAATCCTACCTAAAACTTGCAAAATTAGCCAGATCAGAACTATGCATCTCGGCCTGTAGCAGCAGCAGTGAAAGGGTGTTCGGTGCGCAGGACTGCGCTAAAGCCATTTACAGTGGATTCAATAATGTACCTGCACAAAAGCACATAGCCTAATATGGTGAGTAAATGGTTTTTAAATTATAAATAAATATTATTAAACCATAAAATCATAATGTAGACAGAGTATACAGGCTAATGTTGGCATTATTCGCTTGTTGTTCAGCTTTACCGTCGCCTTAATGCCAGATTGTGAAGAGAAGTGGCGAAGCAAATCCCGCAGAGCCTTTATCTTAATTTCGTTATTGCCAAATACCAGTCATAATTTAGTATTTAATTTAATTTGTTAAGAAAGACTTTTTTTCGTTGGTGTGTTGGCCAATTAAAGGGTAAGTGTATGTACCTAGGTCTAAGAGTGCTGAGATGTTACGATGCTACAGAGGACTTATTTTATTTATTTGTTCCGACTTCCAAGTGGTCTATAGCCTATGTTTGTTATGAATTATGTTAAAACGTATAAATGACTCATTCTTGAAAAAAGGCAAAAGAGCTGTGTGCATGTGCACATTCAAATAATGTCGGGTTATTAACAGGTTCGGGCTTTATAAAGCTGTCAATCAAAATGTCGGGCGCGGGCTGAATTCTATCGGGCCTAATTTTTATGGCCCGATTACAGCTCTAATCCTGGCATGTCTGAGCACTGCCAATCAGGGAGTGAGTGGGAGAGCGACATAGCCACCATTGCCGTTGGGCTTATATACAGGGACTCCCATGACGTCACCTGTGTCATCCAATCCGGGCAAGCTCCACCAAATAAACTCCGACAAGTGCACAGACAAAGCACACAACCATAACAAAAGCAAAATATAAATCAGACCCAGGTAACACTAACATCAGTTCAAGATGTGTGCTCATGATTGCATAGCAGACATCTGTGTATTCTGGCTTCGAGGGGAAAACGGGCCAGAATTTACAGCGTTATACATGGGCTTCTTATGAGAACACATTCTAAACTAATGCTGAACAGACATTTCTCAAAGTTCACTCCACATTTTTGTAGCTTCATACATTAAAGGTGCAGTATGTAAGTTTGACACCCAGTGGTTGAACTAGGTATTGCAGTCCTGAATCATAATAAAGGTACGCCGGGTTGCCAGTTTGAGTGATTTTAAACTGTTCTAAATAAAAGCAACGACACGCGATTGAGGGAATATTCTCCATATTAAAAGGAGTTTTGGTTCTAACCAACACCTCGAATTGATTTATTAGAAGCGGCTTCTATTTCTCACAGCTGAACAACAGAAACCCATGACAGATCACCTCAGGTAAGCCTCGTGTGCTTTATTCAGTGCTGAATGCTAACAACGCGAGTTTGAATGCATTTTACATGACGTGTATTACCATATACTGAAAGCAGAAAGTTCACCTCAGATCTGGAAAATACAATAAACCGTCTGAAATTGAACTTTAGAACTAAACACATATGAGTGATTCAGCATGTACATTTAATGATGTTAAAAAGGGTTAACATGTATTAAATAGATTCTAAACCTTACCGTTTTGTGAGCGCATATTCTGTGCTTCTGAAAGGCTGTAATTACAATTCTGCCGTGTTTTGTTGTGCAAACAGCCAAATGGCTCATCACTCATAACAATCTCGTCACAGCGTGTTGTTAGGACACGCGATGTAACCTGCTCGCGTTCCTAATATTTATGTCATTTGCTAATTAACGTCATGTGGAACTGAATCTGTCTCATTTTGACATCTATTACTTTCCACTACACTGTAGCATTTCGCTCATAGATGCATGCTTTCAGAGTTTTTCTGAATGAATGAATGAATGAATGAATGAATGAATGAATGAATGAATGAATGAAATATGCTGTTTTCCAACAAGGCAACCTGGGGTGCTGAAATATAATTGGCTAAACTGACATGTGCATGTGAAAATTACCTAAACAAAGACATCGTTCCGGCACGGAAAAAAACATTTTCAAAGCAGAATATCTGACTTCAGCATTGTTTGTCAGTTAAACAAGTATGTTCACTTGGGATGTTTCTTAAATATCTGCACACATATTATTGTATTTTTATGCTTTAGAAGAGTCAAAAACTTACATACAGCACCATTAAGGTTATCTGTATGAAACTTCCCGGTTGATCCAGAATTATGGTTGATCCACTGTCCCAAAGGCTGTTTTGACGCTGCTTTTGGTGCCTTTTTAACTTTTAATATTCCAAGACCCTTTTAAATGTGTTCTGAAGATAAACGAAAGTGAATTTTTGGGTGAACTATTCCTTTTAATAATGCTAAAGCCACATGATGTGATGTAGATTGCATTAGCACACTGTGCAAAGATGACCAGGTATCTATCACCCATGACTGATGGCTGTAAGCTAGCATAATGACTGTTTCCAATGTGAGAGCTTGTCTGTAACCGTTTATATTCTCACTCTACAGGTATTTTCTGGGTGAGCTGTGAAGCGGGCACATATATCCGAACTCTGTGTGTGCATCTGGGTCTGCTGCTGGGGGTCGGTGGGCAGATGCAGGAGCTGCGACGAGTCCGTTCCGGTGTTTTGGGTGAAAAGGTACAGGAAAAAAAAACCTCCCTGCAGAGCCAAGGTGTTGAGTTCAGCTCTGGGTCTCTCCCTAGTTCTGCTAATTAATCTTTGGCACAGAAAATGGCTGAGTGGTGATCAACATGGAGTGGTTCTACTTTGACCTCCTTCATCAAACCTTTCAGCCGACATGAGCATAAATGTCAATGTTAAAGGAGTCACACAGAAATGAAAGTTATGTCATATTTACTCAAGCCATTCTGGTGTAAATGACTCTTCTGTGACGTTTTGGGTGAATTCCTTCAACACATAGGCCTCAAACGCTATTCCTGGAGGGCCGCAGCTCTGCGCAGTTTTGCTCCAACCCTAATCAAACACGGCTGATCCAAATAATCAAGGTGTTCAAGACTACTAGAGACTATTAAGCAGGTGTGAGCTGGAGGAGGTGGTAGGAGCTTGAGCAATTGAGCTTGAGACCACTGCTTTAATAGGTTATAGCAGTGTTTCTCTACCACGCTCCTGGAGGGCCATCAGCTCTGCATATACTCCATGTTTCCTTGACCAAACGCACCTGATTCAGCCCATCAGCAGAGACTGAAAGGACCAGTAAAGCCGCAGTCACACTGGACTTTACTCCCCATAGACTTCCATTCATACGCACGCGAATGCGTCAGACCGGAAACGCAGGGTCATGCGTCAAGTTTCGCATTTTGCTGAGGTGCAAAGTTCAAGCTCTGCTAAATCGCATCACTTGACTGCGTGAGATCAATCCAGGATCAAAACATGACCTCTCTGAACAGAAATTTAAAACCTGGAGCAATCGCTTGCTTGCTTTTTTTTTAATGTCTAATCATGTTTATCCCGCCCCTTTTCGCAGCACCGTGCGACAGAATTTCGCAAGCACAAACTCTAGTGTGACCGCAGCTTAATGGGTGTGACCGACAAATGAGACATTTAAGACATGCAGTGTTGGTGGTCCTCCAGGAACGTGGTTGAGAAATGATGAGTTATAGGGTAGTTTAAGAAGTGTTGAGCTATATGCAGAGAACTTGTTTTGGTTGGGGATCTAAAAGTAAAATCTATTTTAATGTGACTTGTATTTTGGGTTATTTTTAAAAACAAAAAGCTAGCAAATACAAAGGTTTTTAAGCTATAACTTCAGAAAATAAGGAAGCTATTAGATCTTTTTTGCCTTTTTAGTTTACATGGCATTGTTTTGAGGGACTGAAATGTGCAGTGCTAAGATTTTGAAATGCAAGCATGCAGTGGTCCCTCGTTAATCGCGGGAATTACATTTTAAAAATAGGCTGCAATAGGTGAAATCTGTGAAGTAGTCCACTTATTTTTTTACATTTATAGATGTTTTGAGGCTGTATAACCCCTCACTTTACACTATTTTCACAGGTGGACATTAACATTATCACAGTTCTCGTGTTTAAATGCTCGCGTACATTCTACCTACCTTTAGCATGTCCAGAAGTTCCACTTTTTGTGCGATGGGTATCTTCTGCTTTTTGTGTCCACTGTGTTCCTTTGACGGTGCAGAATGTTTCGTCGACATTATGGTGATTGTTGGGAAGGAAACTTGAAAACATACAGTACTTCAGAGTCACACTGCTAGCAATCAAAGATTTGGCAAGTTGAACACATGCTGTACAGGAGACATGACACGGAGATTGGTTGACAATGGTCTACAGCCAATCAGGATGCAGAACAATGCGCTACAAATAAACAAAAAAAATCATGTCAAATTGCACAAAAATCAGCAAAACTGAGACCACGAAAGGTGACAATCAGGGTTATGGCGAAGGCGACCACTGTATACATAAACGAACGCGTGTTCTGGTGAATGTTTTGAACTTTGGGTAAGCTTTCACCATGAGTGCACGTGCACCCAATTTGCTACTAAATTTTAAATAAAGTCAAAGTTAAGATCAAAGTTCACTCAAATTTGAAGCACCCTTTGACTTCTAAAGTAATTTATTGTTCTTATATGGAAGTCTGTGGGTCCCAAAAAACAGCAGTCTTCAAAATATTGTCTTGTTCAACAGAAGAAAGAAGGTTGGGTTTAAAACCAAGTGAGGGAGAATAAATAAAATTTTAGGTGAACTATCCCTTTAATGGCTTTTTCTTATTTTTATTAAGGATTACGTTAAGGCTGCGCGGTATTTGATAAATCTGACATTGTATTCATATCGCAACAAAACGACTTGCAATTACATCAAATGAATTGATTGGCTATATTTGGAAAGATTTCATTTAGATCGACTTGGGTGATCAAGTATTTAAGAAAGCATACAATCATATATAAATTAGGGCTGTCAATTGATTAAAAAAATTAACTAATTAATCACACTTTTTTTTGTGATTAATTATGATTAATCACGAATCAAAAAAAAAAAAAAATCCAAAATACAGCAGTGCAAATATGGAAATTGGAAAATTACAATAATAATAAAGTATTGAATACAAACAATTCATCACCTTAGAATTATAAGGTTCTATCTGACATTTGTCAAAATTGAGTTATTGACATATTCTTATTAAATGACAGCTTATTTACATTATGGGATGTTTTTTTATAAGTTGTTTACATTTTAAGACGTTTCATTAAAAAAAAACTAAACAAAAAAACTAATGTTACACACATACTGTTTGCTATGCAAAAACTTTGAAGCTCAATATCTCAAAATCAATCAGAACGCAGAGAGAACATTATAATTCCAAGGTGACTAATTGTACTCATTGTAAAGTTGTATTGCCAGTTGAGAACCTTAATTATAAAGTAGAAACAATTTTGCCAAGTCCTCCTTAACATTTAGCCAGTTGCAGTCTATTGACATTATCGGGGGACAACACACACACACACACACACACACACAGAGAGAGAGAGAGAGAGAGAGAACGCGCAGCACAGCGCATTCCCTACAGATCATCAACACGCACGATCGCGTTGATCAAATTTTGCTTAAACTAAGCGTTCTTAAAGTATGGCTGTATTTCTCAAGCAAGGATTCTGACACAGCAAAGCAGACGCTTTACAAAAGTTGCATGTAGGGGGGAAACACGTCAAACTTAATGAAACATTTGAGGGCGCTTGGAGTCAACTTGGAGAGGAATGGGCTGTCTTTGACAGCTTGCGACATCATCTGCCACTTTCACTGAGTACATTTACATGGATCCATATTATCCCTTATCCATATTTCTTTACACATTAAACACACGCAGGGCCGGAGCAAGCTAAACTGGCGCCCTCAACCCGAAAGTGAAATAGAAAGTTACCGGTTTGTGGATTAAAGTGAGAACCGGGAGGGAGCAGGTGGGAGTCGAAATGAGATGAACGTGAGGACAGGGGGGTTCGCTCACTATTCTGCCACCCAAGGCGGTCGCCTCTATGGAAGCGCTGGCCCTGAACACACGTCGGCCACAACAGGAAATAAAAAAAAAACCTGCAACTGCGTTAAATGCGTTCATTTTTTTTTAACGCGTTAAATAGTTCAAATTAATCACGTGCGTTAACGCGCTAATTTTGACAGCTCTAATATAAATACAACAGAGCGAAGATAAGTGAAACAAACTGATGGTTTTCTGGAGTCTAACAGTATTTATGAACAGAAGTCAAACATAAAATAACCTGCTAATCATTGTATGTTTTAAAAATCATATCTTTTTACCTGCTAATCTTTAATATACGATCTAATCCTGCGATGTGTTCGCAGATACACACGTTGCGGTATTGATGCTCAAATGATATATTGTGCAGCCCCAGATTGCATTCTCAAGTATAGTTTAACCAATTTCATGATAGCACCAGACCAATTGTTGGGTTATGCTCAAGCAACTGCTAAAGACAGTTATACAGGCAGTAATACAATAACAATTGCTGAATATAAACAGCCAGAATCGGTCTAACAAGGAAAATCTAGTAATTGTGCTGAATTGTCTTTTTCTCTTGAAGGATAACCTGGTGACCATGCATGATGTGTTGGACGCCCAGTGGCAGTTTGACCACAACAAAGACGAGACGTACCTGAGGAGAGTGATCTACCCTCTGGAGAAACTCCTCATCTCCCACAAGAGGATCGTCATGAAGGACAGCGCTGTACGAAACCCTACACACTACATATTTAACAATCTTCATGTTGCAAGCCACATGATGTGATGTAGATTGCATTAGCACGCTGTGCAAAGATGACCAGTTATCTATCACCCATGACTGATGGCTGTAATGCAGCATGAGTCTGTCTTCATTATGCAAGATTGTCTTTTTAAGTATCTATATTCCGTTGGCCTAACTAATTGTTTTGTAACAGGTGAATGCTATATGCTATGGCGCTAAGATCATGCTACCTGGCGTCCTTCGGTATGAAGATGGCATCGAGGTGAATCAAGACATTGTGGTTATAACTACTAAAGGAGAAGCCATTTGCACAGGTAAATGTCAACCTGTGAAACTCCTAACGTGCACCATTCTGAGCCACATGATGTGACATAGATTGCATTAGCATTGCTGCAAAGATGACCGTTTATCTATCACCCATGACTGATGGCTCTGAAAGACTTTTACAATGAGTATTTTCAGATTTGGTTGGTTTTTAAAACTTTATTTTCCTCCAGCGGTTGCTCTGATGACCACAGCTGTAATATCCACATGTGACCATGGGGTTGTCGCTAAAATCAAGAGGGTCATCATGGAGCGAGACACATATCCACGCAAATGGGGCCTTGGACCGAAGGTAATTAAAATGGAGAGAATCATGTATCATGATGGAAGCTTAAACTCTGGATTACAGGGGTAATTTTGAGTTGATCTAACCAAACTAGTGCAATCAGGCTTTCTTGGTAGAATGACATTGATCAACTTTCTCTTTGACTCTGGCTGTTTGCCGAGTATGTCCTGACTTCATCTGCACATGCTCATTAACTCAAATCAAAACCAATCACATGCCTTAAAATGAAAATATTATCATTGTTAATTTCTTGTGTAAGTAAATTCACAATTCGCAGCCAAAATGTTCATGTAGAATTTACAAAATGCTTAACACCAAGAAAAAGAGCTGCTAAGAGATAGCAGTTTAGTTTATTTGTGCAAGTGAAGTTCAACCCAATCTTACGGCAGTTTAGTTTTAGTGCAAGTGAAGTTCAACCCAATCTTACGTCAGTTTATGTAGTCACAATTTAATCAATTTATTTTTGTTCAACATGACTTAACCTATTGTACTTCAATCAGTAATATCTTTCGCATCCGCGCACTCCCTGCTGACAGTCAAAACTGTTTTATTCACACTACACTGTAATGTGTTCACACCAGACACGGAAGAAGCGTCAAGCGAGAGTGATTTACATGTTAAGTCAACGCAAAGGCGCAAATAGACATCCTGCGGCGCGAATGGTGTCGGGCGAATTGAGCGTTTCGCGCATTTGACACGCTTAACGCTCGAATTGAAAAATCCGAACTTCTGTGGACATTTGCGCTGCGTTAACCAATCAGGAGCTTGCTCTTGTGGAGGTGTGATTGTGACGTAGCGCCTGTTGTTGGTGTCCTGGGGGAAAATCCTCCTGCCTACACCGACAACAGTTCATCAAACTGGGCTCGGCTCAGTCAGAAGCACCGCTGAATGCTTCCATCATCCAGGTTAAGTTTCTGGAGGAGTTTGAGCTCACAGAGCTGGGTGCACCTCTGAAAAGATCTAGTGGACTCGGACACTGCTCCAAACGAATCGACGCTGTCTTTCAGCCTTTATAAAGCACATAAACACAGTTATTTTCTCAATAAAATCCATGTTAGCCATTTAGCAACGAAGCTACAGTCACCAGGCAGACAGAAGCCCTGCCCATGACACGAATCTGCGTCTCTTCTGAAGTGGAGTTTGACGTGCGTATGAAGCGAGTAAACTCAAATGTTCACGCGTCCATTTTTTTGTGTGCAAATAGCGTGATTTAACAGTGCGTTCTGCGTCTGGTGTGAACACAGCATAAACGTGTAACTCCTAGCCCTAATTTTAAACCATTTGTTAATAAAAACAAGAGGATATAGCAGCCGGGTATAACTACTATTTCTTCAAAAGAAATGAATATTCCAAGTCTTTCGAGTTAACGTTATTTCTGAGAGTAGTCTGCTGTACATCTCCGATCCTAAGCACTGTCTGTGGCTAATTTAAATATTGCTGCTGGAAAGTGTTTTGGTCTTTTGAATCTAATATCAGCTTGTTAATTCTGTATTGTTTTCTGCTACTAAAACTCCCATAAATCACTCTGTTCTTTGCATAGACATGGCTTCAAATGACTTGAAATGAAACCCTACTTTGCCTGCTGCCTATTTTATGTTCAGAAGTGGGTATTAGAAAGTGCAATTTCATGAGTCAGGAGATATGAAAGATACTACTTATTGAAATGCAGTAGCTTAATTTGTGCTGAGGAACACTGACTTGAGTCAATAGACAATTTTGTGACCAAAATGCCATAAGACTAGGTTAAGTTGGTTTGAATGAATGATTTATATTAAGTTTACAGATTCTTATTCAAGCTTGTGTATTTTCTTTTTTTTTTTTTTTTGTTTCTGTATATTAATATTAAACTGAAATATTAGTAACTAAGTAATTGCTTGCATAATAAACTACAGATACAGTAGTTAACGTTCTGAAGTGGTCAACCTTTTTATCAAAATGGTCCTAAAACTGTTGCACGGCACCTTCAGAAGCATGTTTGGTTCACTTCAAAGGTTGACTACTGTTTGTCTAAACATAAGTCATTACACTAAATTTTGTGACCACCTTATAACGAGCTGCCATGAGACTGGGTTGTGAAGTTGGTTTGCATGGTTGATTTTGTATTATATATTATATTATTGTTGTTATATATTAAATAAGTGTTTTATTTACATTAATAAAGCTCATTTGTTGCAGCTTTCTTCTGTGTATTAATATTTAAACTGAAATATTAGTAACTAAGTAATTGCTTGCATAATAAATTACAGATGCAGTAGTCAAAATCTGAAATGGTCAACTTTTTTTTTAATCAAAATAGTACTAAAACTATACATTGTATAATCAAATGATAAAAATGTAATGCTTTGTAAAATTGCACTTAACAATTTCAAACATACGGGCCTGAAATTTCTCTAAATTGATTCATCAACTTTTAATATTTAAAGATCTAGCAGAAACCTTGTGACAGCTGATTGGTAGAATCTCAGTTTGTGGTCTCGCAACCAAAGTATTTAAGGGCATTCATGATGCCTAAAACCCAGGATTGATGCAAATGTAAACTAAGCCAGCTAATTGGTCTTCATGGTGCAGGCCATAGAGTAAATGTAAATAATAAAGTAATAGCAGGGTTCATACAGCTTAAGCTTTTCACTCATCATAGCACACGTGCTGCTGATAATGTGACAGTAAAAGTGATTTGATTTGATTTACAGTCATGGACAATCTGGAAGTGTCATGGAATTTTGTTTAATTTTGCAAATAAAAGTTGGTTGTCTTTACTACGTTTCTGTCCTTGGCAAAAACATGCTCGCATTATTAGTACGTTGTAAGCATTGTCTAAATCAATTTTACATGGATCTAAAAAACAATTAAACCAAACAGATTGTTGATTTGCTAAATCGATTGGCGTTTTGATATGCTGTACTATGAACGTTATTTTTAAACGGATACTTTAGATAAAAGATTGGGACTTTAGTAAAACTGTGTAAATGTGGAAACTCCTGCGTTTCAGGCCAGCCAGAAGAAAATGATGATCCAAAAGGGACTTCTAGACAAACATGGCAAAGCGAACAACAGCACGCCTGCAGACTGGAAAGAGGGCTATGTAGACTACAGGTATGCATGTTCCTGTGTTCGCACAACATCCTGCAGACTGTTATCCCTTTTTGTTCTGCTGTGAGCCTAGAGGGAGTCTGTCTGCTAAAGCAAAACCCTGAGCCCAGGCTAATGCTGTCTGCTGCAGGCATGATGGACACCTGAGTTCTGTGGACATACCTCCTGTATTCATTAACTTTCACCTAAGAGTTCTGGAAAGCAGCAAATGTTTGTAGCCAAGTGTTTTAAATACTGTTCACAAAACTCCCCAGACAACATTTATTTTAATTTCTCACCGTACCTTTAAAACGTCTCTATTAAAAGGTTTTTAGATGTAAATAGTAGGGATGATGTGTATGTTTAAGGTTTTAACGTTATTACCACTTTTATTGATGCCCCTTATCGGTTTGGTACTTAAACGGTTCTCTTATCGGTGCTTTTTAAATGTTTTTTTCATAAAAAATCAATAAACATTGAACGGAATAAAAACAAAATAATAAAACAAAGTTTTGTTCAATGTAAAATAAAACTAAACCAATAATTGTAAAACAAGTAAATAATTTTTTCCTGTAAAAGATTGTCCAATGGTTTGAATGAAAATGACTTAACCATTCTTCTGGAGAAAAATCAACATGTTTGACCTTTCCTGGTTTATTGTGCCTCCCTGCAGTTAAAAATACCCTCTTTGAGTTGCAAAATGCAGTTAAATGAGAATGTTTATGATTTTTCGTTAACTCATTCACATAAATGAGTTAACTGTGTTTTGGGAGTTAACTGTTTTAATACAGTTTTGGAGTATCTTAATTTCTTAATAAGCGTAGTTTACTATTAGGCTATTCATAGGTTATATTTGTAAATACAGCTGATGTAAAAGCATTTTTAATGTTAGATTTATTTAGGCTACTGCAGAAAAAAACCCACTGTTTTCATTGTAACCGAATGTGTTTATTTAACTATTAATGTTATACTAATTTAGGTGATAGACTGCTGGCATAACAATGTGGATGATGTAACGTAGTAATGGGCGATATAAACGATACAAAATTGGCCTACGATAGAGATTCTAATTCTATTGCATATCGCGATAATGCATGTTTGATGACTCAATCTACCCGCGAAATTAAGAGCAACGAGCTGCAGCCGGCTGCAACGCATCATCTTGAATAAACAACAGTGCGACCATTTGGCTGCGGCCGATATATTATTGGGGCGGCCCGGTTCTGTGTTCGCGAGAAACTGAGAACACTCTGCCACAGACTCGCATGCTCTGCATGCAGACCCACAGAGACGCGCTGGATACAGAAGAGCGCGAAGACTAAATAGACTGATCCAGCTCATTACAATACATTTTCCCCGGACATGTCCGAGAATCTGCTTTCGCTTTCGATATTAATTGTATTCATTTTTGCATTACTTTATAAGCAAACTTTGTCTGGTGCGTCTCAATCTCTCAGCAGCACCAACACTACAGCAGACAGAGAGAGAGAGAGCGAGAAAGAGCAGATCAAGACACCAGTTTTAATTTCATTAGGAGAGCAAAATGTTTAAAATCAAATGTGTTACCTTAGGCTGCAGGTTAGAAATATGTTTTTATTTAAAGTATCTGCAATACACAATTTTATTTGACTAATTTAATACCGGAAGTAATTTCAGTACAGTGTAAGTTCCTTAACTAAAAAGACACCAGTTTATTTTGTTCTCTGCAACTTTGCATTTAGGAACCAAAGACTTAAAAGAAAAGTCTTTCTTTCTGAAAGGCACTACATTTAGTTTATTTATCTGCAACATTGTGTTGTTTAATTACAGTTTTGCTTTTGCACAATAAATGTTCTCAAACGACATGCAACGTTTTTTTATTTCTTTAACAAAAAATAGCAGTTTGGCTTTCCTAAGGGTCTATGTAACCTGTTCTGAAATGGTTCTATTATAATTTATGTATCGCAATATATATCGTTATCGCAAGAGGCTGCAATGTATATCGCAATATGGATTTTAGGCCATATCGCCCATCCCTAATGTAACGTTAACGTTAGCAGCTAAACAGTCAAAAGCATTTAATTACTTTTCATTGCAGTTAATGCACTTTTAAAAGATACTTTCAGTTGGCCTGATTGCTTGCATTTCCGCTTGTACAAGAAAACAACTTGTTGCATTTGTTGCAACGGGCATTGTCGCAGTCCACTCGGAAAATACAACTCAATTGGTTCACTCCGTAAGCTTACGAGCTGGCACCGGCCTGAGAGCTCCGTGAATGTCGGTGCCGTCACTTATTGCTCTACAATCGGTAAATGTAGCTTGTGTAGACGCTACTTGACTATTTCAGCAGCAAAGCTATTTTTTTTTTTTAATGTAGCGACGCTACCGCCATGCTACTGATAAATGTAGTTAAACTATTATTGTCGCTACTGCCTAACGCTAATTTGTTGCATGTGTGTTTGAATTGAGATCCTGATCTTTTATTGCTCAATTGTGCAGGTTTAAGCCTGGTTTCTACTTCCGCGTCAAGTGATCGGCGTGACCCACGGCGCAAGCCTCGCGCGTAGCCGTGCATTTATACTTCTGCGCGCTGTTTCTGTTTCTCTGCAATACACTTCTGAAACACTAGCTGGCAGTAGGTGTTTGTTCCTCTGTGTCGAGTTTCTTCGCTGGTGTTTTTTTTTTTTTTTTTTTTTTTCCTGAACGCTTAATGTACAAGTGGCTCAAATTCGCTCATTTTGAGGCGGGGAACAGACGGGCGTGCAACAACTTTAATCATGAGGTAAACACAAAACAACAGTCTCCATCCAGAGCTTCTTCACGGGACTCCACACTTGTAAACACTCGCTGCATCGGGCCCGCTGCTCTCACCTCCGCCCACACTTGTCAGCACTACCAAGCCGACCAATCACAGAGCTTGCGCTGCGTGTATACGTTACTTTTTTGAGGGGTGCGTCAACGTTGCCATGACGAGGGGCTATGCATCCATGCGTAGGCTGCGCCGTAGGATACGCGTGCGCTTGACGCAGAAGTATAAATCAGCCTTTACACTGAATGCATTAGTGCAGGCTAAACGTGTAGTAACACAAAATGCCTTTTTAATAACCTAAGAAAGCATTTAGGTGCCTCCAACGTCCTTCAGGAAAGCCAAAAATTTTCACATAAGATTTGAATGGGAGGTCATCTCTAATTCGTTATTAATCGTGCCTTATGAACTGTGGGTTGTGAACCTAGTACCTCTAGATGTTAGAGTATTGCTCCTTTCAAGAATATCTATGAGCTTGTGCGCTCAAAACAGTGGCAGTATTTGCCTTTAGTAGACATGAAGGTGATGTAAACATCCAAAGCTCATAGTTTGTCCCTTCCACCTAAATGGATTAACAATTAAACTTTTATTTACTCCTATTTGCATGCATCACTACTATGAAAATGAAATGTTAATTTATTCATTTTTGTTTTCCTGTTGTAGCACCCCAAAGGGGAAAAAGGAAAGTGAAGCTCCTGCTGCAGCAAAGGTAAACCTGCCTGCTGAAATGCATCAGTACATCTAATATCTATCAGTATTGCATTTAAATGCTTATGTTTGTCTTTTTGTAGAGGAAACGAGACGAGAGTGGAAGTGAAAGTGAAGCTGCAGCTGCTGCTCAGGACACCTCAAAGACGGAGGAAGAAAGCAAGAAGGAAAAGAAGAAAAAGAAGAAAGAAAAGAAGCAGAAGTTGGCAGAAGAGGCAGCGGCCGAGGCTCCAGCGGAGGAAGAAACTGAGGTCAGCAATTAAAAAATATATATACTTTTATTTTTATATATTTGAGGATTAATTTTATTATTGAACAACAACCATGTTCTCAATGAACCCAAAACACTCATTAATATCAAAGCTGAATATTTTTGGAAGTAGTTTTTAGTTTGTTTTTAGTTTGAGCTATTTTAGGAGGATATCTGTGTGTGCAGGTGACTATTACTGTACAGAATTATTAGGCAACTTAACAAAAAACAAATATATACCCATTTCAATGATTTATTTTCACCAGTGAAACCAATATAACATCTTAACATTCACAAATATACATTTCTGACATTCAAAAACAAAACCAAAACAAATCAGTGACCAATATAGCCACCTTTCTTTGCAAGGACACTCAAAAGCCTGCCATCCATGGATTCTGTCAGTGTTTTGATCTGTTCACCATCAACATTGCGTGCAGCAGCAACCACAGCCTCCCAGACACTGTTCAGAGAGGTGTACTGTTTTCCCTCCTTGTAAATCTCACATTTAATGATGGACCACAGGTTCTCTATGGGGTTCAGTCAGGTGAACAAGGAGACCATGTCAATTGTTTCTATTCTTTTAGACCCTTTCTTGCCAGCCACGCTGTGGAGTACTTGTACGCGTGTGATGGAGCATTGTCCTGCATGAAAATCATGTTTTCTGACCTTTGCCGATCCAGCCATGGGCCCATCCATCTGGCCCATCAAGACTCACTCTCATTTCATCAGTCCATAAAACCTTAGAAAAATCAGTCTTGAGATATTTCTTGGCCCAGTCTTGACGTTTCAGCTTGTGTGTCTTGTTCAGTGGTGGTCGTTTTTCAGCCTTTCTTACCTTGGCCATGTCTCTGAGTATTGCACACCTTGTGCTTTTGGGCACTCCAGTGATGCTGCAGCTCTGAAATATGCAAAACTGGTGGCATCTTGGCAGCTGCACGCTTGACTTTTCTCAGTTCATGGGCAGTTATTTTGCGCCTTGGTTTTTCCAGACGCTTCTTGCGACCCTGTTGACTATTTTGAATGAAACGCTTGATTGTTCGATGATCACGCTTCAGAAGCTTGGCAATTTTAAGAGTGCTGCATCCCTCTGCAAGATATCTCACTATTTTTGACTTTTCGGAGCCTGTCAAGTCCTTCTTTTGACCCATTTTGCCAAAGGAAAGGAAGTTGCCTAATAATTATGCACACCTGATATAGGGTGTTGTCATTAGACCACACCCCTTATTACAGATATGCACTTAACCTAATATGCTTAATTGGTAGTAGGCTTTCGAGCTATACAGCTTGGAGTAAGACAACATGCATAAAGAGGAGGATGTGGTCAAAATACTCATTTGCCTAATAATTCTGCACTGCCGATAGATAGATCGATATAGATCACCCTCTGTCTGGACTCTTCAGCTTTATTCTGCTCTCCCTATAAATATATATAAAATGAAACTCTAAACGCATCTCTTTTCCACAGGTCACAGAGAGCGCAAAGAAAAAGAAGAAAAAGAAAAAGGCCAAAGAGACCGAGGCAGACTCTGATTGATCACTCGTGTAGTACTGTAGAGGAGAGAATGCTGTAAATGTGGACTCGTCTAATAGACATATATTCCTCCCTCCATTCATTCATCCATCCGGTCAGTCATGTCTGCTGCTGTGTGATGGCGGACAGAACAACGGCTCGGTCAAGATCCATGAGTTTGAAGTTTGATCTTTGTAAATGGTTGCGGTTGTGATGCTCTTTGTTTTTCTTAAACGAGACCCGTGTTGTAAGGGTATATTCATGTATTTTGAATGGAGAATTTCTTTTTTTTTTTATTGTAAATACAGAGATTGTAATCCTGTTATCAAATGAAACATGACTGACTTTTTACAAAAAAAACAAATGTTTGTCTTGCACTTGGGGTCTGTTTTTCATACTTTGCTTAAAT